>JAQZBX010004509.1:0-59929 GCA_029593785.1 Cabassous unicinctus | reverse complement strand
GCCTGCCCTCACAAGGAGGCGCCGGGAAGCGAACCCGGGGCCTCTCATATGGTAAACGGGTGCTCTATCCATTGCGCCACACCCGCTTCCTGCCGTGAGGTTGCTGCATCAGCCCACCGCACCGCTCAGGCCGGCGTGCCCTCACAAGGAGGCCTCGGGACGCGAACCCAGGCCTCCCATATGGTAAACGGGAGCTCTATCCACTGAGCCACACCCGCTTCCCAGCATGTCAGCTACAGAGAAGATTAACATGACTTTTGCACAAAAATGACTTACAAGTCTGTGAAGTGTTCCATATTTTTTGGAATGATGGAAATGTTTTGGTTATGGATGGTGGTGATAGTAGCACAACATTGTCAACATAATTAACAGCACTGAAATGATTATCTGAATATGACTGAAAGGAGAAAATTTTTATTGTATATAAGGTAACAGAATGTATATTATTTTAAAAATCAATGGAACTACACTACACAGTGAACCCTTAATTAAATTATGGACTATAGTTAATAGAACAATTATTAAAATGTGCTATCTTCAATTGTAAAAAAATATTCCACACGAATACAAGGTGTTAATGATAGGGTATCATATGGGAAACCTGCATTTTATGTATGATTGCTCTGTAAACCCACAGCATCACTAACAGAAAAAATTTAGGATAGATGACTTGGGAATTATTTCCTAATATTATCTGATCCAGATTCTAAGCAAAATTTTAACTAGATATCACGGGGCAACATGTTTTAACTAGATATCATGGGGGAACAAGTTTTTATCTACTATTGCTTAAACTCAGAAATGATGAAGAGATTGAAACAAAGATCCCCAGCATTTGAGCAAATAGTATAAATTTGTATATACCCTGCTGTCAGCAAGATTTCATTGTTTTGTGAATGTGGGCTATTTATGTTATATTTCACTGTTAATCAGTTAATTTTGCTCATATTTCATTATTAAATGTTTCAATAAAATGTGTGACTCTGTACATAAACCAATTTTAAAGTGAATATTTCCAAATTCTTCCTTCTTTCCTTCATTATGCCACAAACATAATTGAGCCCAAGCAGGGTATCAGGTACAGTGATAGTGCTGAGATATAGTGGTAAAAAAAAGAGGCTTAAGTCCTGCAGTACTGCAGAGTTTCAGAGCTTATGATTCTTTGAGAGATGCCCAGGAAGCAGAAATTACAATAGCATGGGGTTCTATGAAAGCACATGGGAGGGATAAGCAGCAAAGTCAGGAAAGGGTAAGGAAACACCTCCTAGAGAAACATAAAGCATGGGGCTTCAAGGATGAAAAGGACTCCACGGGGTGAATAAGCATGAGATTGTGGTGAGAGCATGCCTACGAGAGGGAATAGATAACAAATTATTTATTGAATCTCTATTGTGTGTAAGCCACTGTACTGAGCACTGAGAGGGTAAAAAGACAAATAGCAAGATGAACCTGACAAGACAAAAATGGGGAAGATCAAGAAGAGTCTTATAGTCATGTTAAGGCTTGATGCTAAGGAAAATGTGAAAAATATAGAAAGGTCTTTTAAACTAATGAGTGATGCAGTAAATATGGAATTTTAGAATAACTCTAAGTATAATGTGGGTAAAAGACTTGAAGCAGGAGAGCAGTAAGAAGGTTATACCAATGATTTAGTTGTAAAAATAAGTAAACCTGAATAGCGTTGGTACAAGTGGGGATTCACATATGGTGGAAAATGTTCTGTCCAGCATTAATATTCTCTTCTAGCTGGTTTAGAGTTTGGTTTGCTACCAGCGGCCGGCACTTTGTGCACTGCGGCTTGTGTCAGGGCCCTCAGTCTCGGCTCATCATAGGTCGAGGCGACATGAGCAACAAAGAAGGAAGGTTCAGGAAAAGGAAGCATGAAAATTTTCCACATAGCCAAAGGAGAGAAGGGAAGGATGTTAATTCATCTTCACTTGTGATGTTGGCATTCAAATCATTTCAGCAGGAATTTGGTGCAAGGCATGACAAATATGAGAGTCTTGTGAAACTTAGTTGGGATATAACTGTTGAAAGTAAAAGGACAATTTTCCTCCTCTATAGGATTACGAGTGCTCCTGATATGGAAAAAATATTGGCTGAATCAGAAATTAAGTTGAATGATGTCAGACAAAAGATATTACAGGTAGCCCAAGAGCTATCAGGAGAAGACATGCACCCAATTTCATCGAGCCATTACTACACAGGACTGCAGGAATATGTGGAGGTTGTCTTTTTTCAACACTTTATCAAAACACAATCATTAATTAGTATGGATGAAATTAATAAACAATTGATATTTACAACAGAAGACAATGGGAAAGAAAATAAGATCCTCTCCTCTGATGCACAGGATAAGCAATCTGAAACGTGGAGCTTGAAAGTCACGCTTGTTGATTACCTTCTGGGAGTGGCTGATTTAACTGGAGAATTGATGCGGATGTGTAGTAACAGTGTGGGGAATGGGGACATTGACACCCCCCTTGAAGTGAGCCAGTTTTTCCATAAGGTTTATGATGGGTTTTCGTTCATTGGAAACACTGGACCTTATGAGATTTCTAAGAAGCTGTATACCTTAAAACAAAGTCTGGCCAAAGTGGAGAATGCTTGTTATGCCTTGAAAGTCAGAGGTTCAGAAATTCCCAAACATATGTTGGCAGGTGTGTTTTCAGTTAAAACAGAAATAATTGATCAAGAGGAGGGCATTTCTTAGAGTAAGAATTATTCTCTTAAAAACTCTCAAGAGAGACCAATTTGTAAGACTGTTTTAGTATTTGATTTGACTTTATTGTGGTTTTTACATAGAAATGTTTTCAGTTGGATTTATTTTAAATTGTATAAAAGCTACACATAAAATTATCTGAATAAATCATTTCTTTTATTCATAAAAGCATGCATAAAAATGTTTGCATATATGCCTATTTCTGATTTAGCTGATTAAGCTTCATTTATCTTTGTGATGTGAACATGCTTCAGAGTACACTTTCTGCCGTATCTATTTTAATTTACTTTGTGTGAATTTTTGAGTGCTAATATTTATAATTTAAATTGGTGATTTTGTTATATATAGAAAAGATTTCTTAGATACACATATTGACTTGAGCTTCCTGTTTAAATGTCTTGATAATATTGTGCCAAGCCTCCAAAATAGGCTTATTCCACAGAACAAGAACTTACACATTTAATAAGCTATCAATCTACTTGATTTAAGTAGAAGTTTATGAAATATTAGTAAGAATTCATACTATATTCTGGCTAATTTTTGGTCATTTTGAACTCATATGAAACAGCCTTCCAGAAGAATTGACAGGTTACCTAGATGTTAGTTCCTCCATTTATTTTTTTGTCTTTTATCATAGCAGATCTGATAGGGAATTGGAGCTAATGTTGTAATATGTTCACTAGTGGTTTAATTAAATTATATGCTTGAACACAGAACTGAAAGGCTTTTAGTAGTGATTATTTAGCAGTTTTTTGTCATTATATTACATTATATTATAGGCATATTTGGAGGTTTTCCTATTCTAGCATCTATTAGAAATTACATTTAAATAATTATAAAGAAGTTCTGAAAAGTTTGAAATACTAAGTTATGCAAACAGTTATAGCTGCCCAATTGTGTTAATTGATAGTATAAAAAGTTACCAAAGAAAATTTATCTTGTACAGTTCAGCAATGAGACAATTGTCAACATAATTGAGAATAATAATGATGTTCTCTAGTAATATTTAGAATTGGAACTTGCCTATTAAAATTAATTATAGATTGTTTGTGTGATGTGAAATGGACTTGAGCATGACACTTTTGGATGACAACAGACATTTCCATTTGGTTTTGTGAGTTTTGAGACTCTAGATACTGGATTTTATTTTTGGAAAGATTCAGTGTTTGCAAGAACTGATTCTTTGAAAATGTAATTTTCCCAAAAAGAATCACCTAAAGAGAAAATGAAATGTAGATGTGTCTGATAAATTAGTTAATATTGGCTTTTTTGTTTGGTTTTTGTTTTGGTGGTGATGGTATCTTTTTCCTCTTTCCCTAGAGAGTCCCATTATGTATTTTTGTTTCTTCTAGCACTTGAAGTTAAATTTATAAATGTTAAAAAAAAGTAATATTGGATTGATGAATGTTTGACATGTTGAAAACTGAAGTCTTTTGAATAAAATACTAAAATACAGAAAAAAAATATTCTCCACTAGACCAGTGACCCATGTCCCAGCTGATTTAAGTCTGGGCTGCAAACAGCTCAACCACCATCCTTCTCTGGACATTTGTACCAGATAAAATGAAAGTTGTCTCACCTGAGGGATATTCCCACTGCCTCAGGGCACACCAGTGCCAAATGATTGACTGACAAAGTAATAAAAATGCTAAACCCCTTGACTGATGTTGACCCACCCTGATTGGAATATGTTTTCCAGAGTTCCACTGGTTCCATGTTAAAGCCAGACTATGGTTGAAACCACACCTTTTCTTCTCTCTCCTATAATATATTTAGGCCAATCCATTCTCTTATAAATCCCTTTTATAAAAATCTTTAAGTCAGAATTGCATCTAGGAATCCAAGCTCCGATGAAGAGATTAAAAAAAGTTTCAAAAATGTTTGACTTTATAAACAAATTAACATGAAATAGGATGAAGATTAGAGTGTGAAGAGACATGGATGAAATCAAGGTTCTGGTTTATCATTGAATGGAATACAAAACTCAAGATGGAACACAGAGAATATGAGTGCTGTTTGGAATACGCTGGTTTGGACTTCATGGAAGACATCCAAATAGCAATATACTGTTGCTATTGCAATAGTAGTCAGTTGAATATATGACTCTTATCAGAAAAACTATTTGGGCTGGAGTAAATAAGATTTTTGAGCATGCAGATGCCAATTAAAGTTATAAAAGCAAGAAGTATCACCTAGGAAGAGTGTGTAATATGAAAAATGGAGGAGGGAACAAATTTCTCAATGTCATTTAGTAAACCATGGGTGATACTCAATGGCCTATCAAATGATCCATAGGGTTTTCATATTTTTAGAAAGAAAATAAAATAAATTTATCCCACCCTAAAACTTTTTTTGGAAACACCAATTTGCATATTATTAGAGATTCAATAGAATAGCAAATCCAAAAATAAAAGCAGGTTACTAAAATAGAAGACCATTCATAAAACAAGGAAGAGTTACTGATAAGTGAAAATGATTACCAAAATGGAATATCTATTAAATACAATTAACAATTCATTGTAAAGAGCTTAAAATTTAAGCTGCTAATTTTAATGATGTTGTTAAGGATATAAATAAAAAATACATGAGAGGAATTCTTAGTAAAGGAAATATAAATGTCAAAGTATGCCTATTTAGAGTCCCATAAGGAGAGAAAGATAGAAAAAATTGAACGTTCTGGATGTGAAAATAGACAAAAGTATTTATAATGAAAAAGTCTATAAAGTGTCAATAAGTGTGAATTTAAGGGTACCTACTTCAAATCACCTCCTTATCCAATGATAATAAGACAACATAAATTATTTTTTCTTGAAAAAGGAAAATAAGTGTCCCTAAAGGAATAAAACTCATACTGGCACCAGATCTTTCATCTGAAACAGTAAAAATTGGGGGTGTGTGAAACAAGATCTTGGATGACCTCAGGGGAAGAAAATATAACCTTTAAGTCTATATCATCCAATCCTCATTCAAATGTGAGAATTAAATGTTTTCAACAAAGAAAGGACTCAGAAATTTTAACGTTTAAACACCATGAATAAGATACTTACCTAAGAATGTATGCCATCAAATCAAAACAAAACAAAACAAAATACAATAAAGAGTATAATAAGAAATAGAAGAAAATAAGAGAAACATTTTTAGTATGAAAGTTACAATTTAAACAGGAATTTTAATAATGCTGGTTAAATTTTTTTCCCTTTGGAACAAATCACCCTGCTTTGTTTGGCAGTGAAAAATAATTTTTGTGTAGTCATTATATTATAACTGCATAACTTGAGATTCAAATTTTTGGAATCATTCTATATGCAAAGGAGGTATCATTTAATTATAATAACAACAAAATTTAAACAGTATAAAATTTGTTATATTAAAAATAAAAACATATAAAATCAAATGTGAAATTGATCAATCAGTACACTAAACTTGTCACCTTTCATTGTGAGGTATTAATAAATAATGTGTAAATTTGAGAAATCAAAAAATAATAGAATAGTAGCAGCATGATAGAGTAAGAAGCTACAATCCTCCACCAACCCCCAAAAAGATACATTGAAAAACAAGGAATAACTAGCAGAATAAACTTTCTTAGAAATTGTGGAAATCAGGCAAACTGTTACAATAACTAAGCAAAAATACAGAATTAAGAAAAATCAAGAACAAATGGCAGTGAAAACCTCATTGCACCTTTACTACTCACTCCTAACCACCACCATCCCTCAGTTCCATGTGGCACCAACACTTTCTTCCAGTTTGGATTTCTTTGTTTGGTTCCGCTACAATTCATCTGGTGGTTGTCTGAAGAATTAATACAACACACTAAGTTATGCCTCACCTGTCCTAGAAATTACATTGGACATGGAAGGGGCTGACACACTAAAACACTGCAAGATAACAGTTGAACCACTGCTGCATGGACAAAGGATAACAAATTGGGACATACAGTATGAAACCCAGGTCAGTGAGAAAAGCTGCAGTTTTCTAGCGAAAATGGGGTATTGGAGTGTCCTTTTATGCAGGGAAGCTTAAAAGGTCATACATACTAGCACGGGGAAAAACTCATGCAGAAAAATACTTGAGAGAAACCTTTGCTTTCACATCAGGCTGTAGAAAGCTGGTAAAAAAAAAATGCCAAAAGAGACCAATTCAATTTTTCTTTCAGTTTTTCCTTTGTTATCTTCTGCCATTCATGAATTACCACCATAATACTAACACATAACACTAAAACAATAGAGACTTAGTAAGTACACACATCAAGGTAAACAGCCTTTGCATATTGTGAAAATTCAGTATATAAACAGAATACAATAGTCATTAAAAACTAAAAAGGGGAAAATTGACAAGCCATGCAGAAATGGGAGAATCTGATTCCCATTGATGGAAAATTAAAATATTTTAAAGTCCAGATTTCAAGAAAAAAACACATTATGAAAAAATGCCACAGGAAAAAAAGAAAGAACAGAAAAAAAGAAGAACAACATAAAAGAACAGGGAAAGAATGAATAAAACTGAATAGAACCAAAATGATCTGTGGGAAACATCCAGTACACCAATATTTACATTATAGGGGTTCCAGAAGAAGAAGAAAGAGTGAAAAGGGAAGAAAAATGTTTGAAGAAATAATGGCTGAAAACTTCCCAAATTTGAGAAAAGATATATTCATACCCAACAATCTCAATAAACTATCAATAGGATAAATTAAGAGACACCCACAAAGAGACACATAATAAAACTGTTGAATATCAATAACAATGGGAAAATTGTGAAAGAAGCAAAAAGGAAGCAACATATCATGAACCAGGAATCCTCAATATTAAGTGTGAATTTCTCTTCAGACACCATGGAGGTTAGAAAACAATGGATGACACCATCAACATTCTGCAAGAAAATAAATGCCAACTAAGAATTTTATATCAGTAAAACTAACCTCAAAAAAGTGAGAGATATAGAAATTTCCACAAGAACAAAAGCTGAAGAAGCCCTAAAAGAAATGCTTAAGGGTGTTCCTCAGATTTAAATGAAGGGAAATTAGACCACAGAATAAACTATAACAAGAAATAAAGATCTTAGGTAAAAGTCACTAGATGGGTAAATATAAATGCCAGGTTAGGGTATTATGCTTTGTAACAACACTTTTTATTGCTTGTATAATGTAACATAAAAATGCATAAAAATTAATTAAAATATATGGTTTGGGATACACAATGAAAAAACATAGTGGATGACAAAAGCAATATAAAGGAGAGGATTATAAAAGAACAGAATAATAGATTGAATATGCTACTGAAATTAGGAACATAATAAATCAAGCAAAATTGTTCCAGATTTAAATGTTAAAATATATACAGAAAAGGAAATGAGAATTGATTCTTAATGTGACTCAAAAAAGATAAACTAACCACAAAAATAGGGAGTAATAAAATTAATGCGGGACAAAATATTACAAAATTTACAGAAAACAATTGCAAAATGTCAGAATTGTCTGACATTATCAGTAATTACTTTAAATGTAAACACATTAAATTCTCTGATCATATTAAGATATTAGAATAATAGAGTAGAAAGCATGATGCACCTAAACATTGTTTATAAGAGGGTCACCTTAAATACAAATACAAACATTAGTGGCAAGTTAAAATATGGAAAATATCTCATACAACTAGCAAGCAAAGGAGAGCTGGGGTAGATAAAACAATAAAAGAAAAATTAGATTTTTAGGCAAAAACTGTTACAAAGGACAAATTAAGGACACTATATATTGAGCAACATGTCAATTTAGCAAAATGATTTCAGGAATGATAAACATATTTGCAACTAACAACAGAACCCCATTATGTGATGGAATTATTCATAAAATTCTAGGGAGAAATGAATGGTTTTCGATTAAAAGTAACAGGCTTTAATGAGCCACATTCATGGAAAGTCAAGGACCAGACAACTTCCTTGTTGAATTTTACCAAACATTTCATGTAGAATTAACACAAATCCTGCTCAAACTCTTCCAAAAATTAAAGAGATGGGAACACTTCCTAACTCATTCTCTGATGCCAACATCACCCTAATACAAAGACAAATAAAAATACAACATAAAAAATCACAGACTTGTATACTTATTGAATAAAATATTCTATAGAATATTATAATAAAATAGAATAAAAAATAAAATATTTAAAAAGAATAAAAAATTCTCAACAAAAGAAAAACAAATCAATTCCAACAGAAGATTTAAAAAATATACACCATGATCAAGTGGGAATGCATGTATGCAAGAGTGATTAAAGACAAGAAGTTCACCTATTGCTCATTTTTTTGATTATTTGAATGAAGAAAAAAGATCATCTCACTTAATACAGAAAAAGCATTTGACAAAATCCAGCACCTCTCCTTGATAAAAAATGGTTAGCAAATTTGAAATATAAGAAAATTTCCTCAACATGAGAAAAGGCATACATAAGAAACCTAGAGCTAATATCATAACAATTGTAATACACTGAAAGTATTCCCCCTAAGATTAGGACCAAGGCAGGATGCCCATTGTCACCAATGTTATTCAACATTTTACTGGAAATGCTAGCCAGAGCAATTAGGTAAGAAAAAGAAATAAAAGGCTTTAAAGCTGGAAACTAATTCATGAAACTTTATGTGTTTGCTAGTTGCATTGCTGTATAGAGAAAAGCCTGAAAATTCCATAACAAAGATATTAGAAATTTAAAAAAAATGAATGAAGCAAAATGGTGAGGTAAACAATCAACTTTAGGGAGTTATATGAAGATGGCATCCAAGTACACAAGCAGGGTTCAATTCTCTAACAAAAGCAATGGAGAAAGGGCAAAAACCTGTCCAAGGGACCTGCTTTGGGGATGAGCAGACCATGACAGTGCTATGCAACTCCCAGGAAGTTGAGGGACTGAGAGGTGGGGAACTCAAAACAACAAATCTGAGTTACCAAACACCCATGGCAGGAAGGAAGGGATCCCCAGCCCCAGCCCCAAGATATCAAGCTGGGGTAAAACCCTGGCTCACTGCTGCCAACTGAAAGGGGAACAAATGTCTTCCTCCCAGTCAGCTGTTACAAGGGAAAAGGGAGGAACTTCTCTTCAGTGAATTTGGCTGTCAGACCCTGCTTTGAATTCCAGCTCTGGCCAAACCAAAACAAAAGAAAGCAGAGATTGAAACACCTCCTTGGACAGGTGTGCTGATGAACACCATCTTCTGGCTGGTCAGGAAGTGTCAGGGACACAAATTGCTTTTGAGTTTCTCTGTACCTAACTCTTGGGAGAAAATTTAATCTCAGTAGTGACTCCCTGGCCTGATTTTGATAACTTAAACTGAGCGAATTTAAAAACTTACAATAAGTTGAATCAGGTATCAAAGAATAACTGTGCAAAAAAAAAAATTGGCAAGAGAGAAAAATTGATAATCAAAGTAAATTCACCAACATATAAAGATGCCTAGACATCAGAAAAACATTACAAGCCATACTAAGAAACAGGAAGAGATGGCCCAGTCAATGGAACAAACCAAATATCCTCAAGAGATACAGAATTTAATACAATTAATAAATGTTAATCACACAGCTCTCCGAAATCAATGCAAAGAATTGAAAGAAATTATCACTAAAGTGATAAATGATATTAAGAAGACACTGGATGAACATAAAGAATGATGAGGTGAGAAGAAAGTGATATGATGTATTTAAGGTACTGAAGGAGGAAAACTGCCAGGTAAGAATTCTGTATCTGGTAAAGCTGTCCTTCAAAAATAATGGTGAGCTCAAAGTCTTCACAGACAAACACAAATTTATAGAATATGTAACCAAAAGACCAGAATTACAAGAGTGCAGTCTGACAGGAAAAAAACAAGGGTGGGAGACTTGGAGAAAAGGGTAGAAATGAAGACTATTAAGAAGGGTAAATTAAAGGGTGAAAAAGCAGACAATAGTATGATATGACAACAGGAAGCAAAAGTCAAAATGGATGAAGTAAGTAATGCCTATACAGTAATAAAATTGAATATTAATGTTTTGACCTCTTCAATAAAAAACATATGCTGAATGCCCATATGGGTGAAATCTCTAAGGTGAAAGTGAGTAGTTGTGCAGTGAAAGGATATGACATCGGTGTAGTGATACTATTAGGTTCTGTGGTGCAAACTTGACAGGGAGGTAGCGTTGGGGGATGGGTTGGATGGTCCATGGAAATGGGGAGAAGTTGGAGGAGTGAATAGGTGAACACTGGGATTGGTGGATATGTGGTTGAAACTACAATGTTGGGAAATCTCTTTTGGCAATATGACAAGGAAGGGTTACTGGTTTAGGGTGTTGGATAGGGAGGCATTTGGAAGAGGGCGGACCTGGGGCAGTCTTCTAGAGAATGTGTGAGTGATCATTTTGTCACAGTGTGTTGTATCAGTGGGTGGAGACCCACACAATGAGTGGGAAGGAGTTGGACTCTCACCCTGGGGATGCCCAATATATTCTCAAACAGAGAGGTGGGTGACTCTCGAAAACATGGGCAGTTTTTTAATAGGTGAGGACAGATCAGTGTGTCAAGCCCTCAGTGTTGTTGCATGTAACTATGAATATTGTCCTTCAAGGAGTGAAGTCTGTGGTCGCCATGGACTCCGAGGGGAAGGGGAGGGATGAATAGAATAGATGGAAGAGGAGGTATTTATGGATCAATGGAAGGTGTTCTGCATTATCTTGAAATGTTGGATACAGGCCATATTAAATTTCAGCAAAAATTTATAAAAGTGTGAGGTTTAAAATGTAAACCATTGACCATGGTTGGTAGCTATGTTTCAATTTTTGTATATCAGCTGTAAGAAATGTACCATTCACATATAAAAAACTTTATTAAAAGAGGAAAGGGGGAAAAGGGGATGATGTTGGGTATATGGGAGTCCCCTATATTCTGTATGTGACTTTACAGTGAGCTAAAATTTCTTTAAACACAAAACAGAAAAAAGGTAAGACACTAAGGAAGAAATGGAAGAAAATATCACTGTACATACAGGGCAACAAATATTAGAGTGATGAAAGGTAAAATGTCAAAAAAAATTTTTTTTTAATTTTTCATTATTTTTAATATCCCAATTTTTAAGTTTTAATTAATTTTAGTTTTTATAAATTATTATATATTTCATTTCTTATGTGTAAGCTTATTATTATTATTTCATTTTCCTATTGTTTTTGGTGATATTGTTGGCTTGATTTTTGAAGAAGTTTTGGATTACAGAATGGTTACAACTGTGACAGGGAAGGGTTATTGGTATGGGGTCTCAATGATGGGGATACATGGGAGGAAGTTCACCTGGGCATACATATAAGGTATATAAATATATTCAAATGTTTATGGAGCATTGTCACAGTGGGTAGAGATTAACACAATAACTGAAAGTGTTGAATTCCCATAATAGGGAGTTCTGCCACATTCTCTATTGGAACAGCAACAATTCATCAAGCACAGGGGCAATAACTGGTGAAGAAGGAAGGCCCATTGATGGGCCCTTGATATTGATGACTATACATATGAGCCTTTGATCTTGAAATTGCAACTTAGCCTGGTGTTGTAAGGTGCCTAAGATTTACCTCCTGAAAACCTCCATGTTGCTCAAATGTGGCCTCTCTCTAAGCCAAACTCAGCATATAAATGTATTACCTTCCCTCCAGCATGAGACATTACTCCCCGTGGATGAGACTTCCTGGCACTGAGGAATTACTACAAAACACCAACTAACAATACAACTGGAAAAAGTCCTTGAATAAAAGTGGGAAAAGGTAAAGACAAATGCTTTACATGGCTAAGAGACTTCAAAGTGAGTTGGGACATCATCCCAGAGGTGATGCTTATGCACATCTCAGAAGGATTGCGTAGACTGCCAAGGTGGATACTACCTCAAGTAGTGGGGCTCCTGAAGGCTCTGGAGACACCCAGGTCCAACGGTCATGGCAGATAGCTCCGGAGTTTGGTGCCTTGCCAATGGGCTCTACTTTGGAGTTTGTGATCCCAAGTGAGACAGAGTTGGACTCAGTTGTGACTTCTCTACACAAGACTCTCCTGTCCCTTCCATCTGAACCTATATTTGGTGCTAGAGTTGGTAGTTGTACACCCAAGAGACTTGAATCTTTGGGCTGTCCATGTGCCAGCTGGGCCATGAGCCTCAGTGGAGTTGCAACACCTACTCTCCAGTTCATTGGACTCATCCAGGACAACTAATAAAGAGGTGGGGATAGACAACCACCATACCAAGAAGCTGAGAGTGTCTGCAACTACAAGCAAGAGAAAGCCATCCATCAGCCAAATGGGATCAAGGCCCCCTCTCAATTGTAGGTGGAGTAGGCATCACCATCCCAGAATCCTCAGGATTGGGGAATAAATTATGGACTAAAGTGGTCTTACTGGTATTCTGCCGTAGACTTAATGTGATTCTAACAATGGAAGAAATTGTATCATTGGTGTGAAGACAGTGGCCACTGAAGGTGCTGAAGGTAGAGAGAGGAAAAAAGAGGTGTAATATGGGGACAATTTCAGGACTTGGAATTGTCCTGAATGATATTACAATGACAGATATAGGGCATCATATATCCTTCCATAACCTACAAAATTGAGTGGAAGAGAGTGTAAACTACAATGTACACTATAATCCATACTTAGTGGCAATGCTGCAAAATGTGTTCATCAATTTCAATGAATGTACCACACTAATGAAAGAAGTTGTTAATGTGGGGAAAAGTGAAAGGTGTGGGGAGTGAGGCATACGGGAATCCCTTGTATTTTTTGTGTAACATTTTATGTAATCTAATTATCTTTTGGAAATAATAAAAAATATATATTTAAAAAATAGGCTGATAGAATAGCTGAAAAATATGACCCATCTATATGTTGTCTAAAAGAGACTCACCTCAGATATAAGGACACAACCAGGTTAAAAGTGAAAGGTTGGAAAAAGATATTCCATACAATTAGTAACAAAAAAAGGAGCTTGAATAGTGGTACTAATATCAGACAAAATAGATTTTAAATGCAAAACTGTTATAAGGGATGAAAAAGGTCATTATATATTAATAAAAGGAGCAATTCACCAAGAGGATATAATTATACTAAGTATTTATGTGTCAAACCTGAGTACCCAAGATACATGAGAAATGTGCTTGCAAAATTGAAAGGAGAAAGGGATGTCTCTACAATAATAGTGGGAGACTTCAATACACTCTCTTATTATTGGATAGAATAGCTGAACAGAGAAATAATGAAACAGAGAGCTTGACTAATATGATAAATGAACTAGACCTAATACACATCTATAGAGAATTTTACCCCAAAACAGTAGGACATACATTCTTTCCAAGACTCATGGATACTTATCCCAGATAGGCCATTTGTTTTGTCACAAAACAAGTCTCAATAAATTTTAAAAAATTAAAATTATACAAAAAACTTTCTCTGGTCTTACAGTATGAAGCTGGAAAACAATGATGGATGGAAAAAGAGCAAATTAATAAATATATGGAGATTAAACAACCCACTGGAAATAATCAATACGTAAAAGAAGAACCTATAAGACAATTCAGCAAGTATCTTGAGACAAATGAAAAGGAGAAAACAACTTATCAAAACCTATTTGACACAGCAAAGGAAGTGCTGAGAAGGAAATTTACAGTGATCAATGCTACAATTAAAAAAAAAAAAAAAAGAAAGAGTTGAAATTAAAGATCTAACTGCACACCAGAAAGAACTAGAAAAATAACAGCAAACTAATCCCAAACAAAGCCAAAGGAAAGAAATACTAAAGATTAGAGCAGAAATAAATGAAATAGAGAAAAAATAAGGAAAACAATACTGAGAATCAACAAAACCAAAAGTTGGTTCTTTGAGAAGGTCAACAAAGTCCACAACAGTCTTAGCTAGACTGATGAAGAAAAAAAGAGAGAAGATCAAATAAATTAAATCAGAAATGAGAGGAAAAGCTTTACCGCTGACCTCACAGAAATAACGGAGATCATAAGAGGATACTATGAACAACTGTATGCTCCCAAAATACCTCAACAATCCAATCACAAGTGAAGAGATTGAAATAGTCATCAAAAACCTCCCAAAGGTGAAAAGCCTAGGACAAGATGGCTTCACAGGTGAATTTTACCAATCATTCAAAGACGATCTAGTACCCATGTTGCTAAAGCTCTTACAAAAAATTGAAGGGGAAAGAATGCTACCAAACTCATTCTATGAAGCCAACATCACCCTAATATCAAAACCAGATAAAGATACTATGAAAAAAGAAAATTACAGGCCAATATCTCTAATGAACATAGATGCAAAAATCCTCAACAAATACTTGCAAATATAATCCAACAGCACATTAAAAGAATTTTACACCACAATCAATTTGATTTTCCCCATGTATGCAAGGGTGATTCAGCACAAGAAAATCAATTAGTATAATAAACCACATTGATAAATTGAAGAAGAAAAATGACATGATCTTCTCAACTGATGCAGAAAAGGCATTTGACAAAATACAGCACCATTTCTTGATTTTAAAACAACTCCAAAAGATAGGAATAGAAGGAAGCTTTCTCAAATATGACAAAGTGCATATGTAAAAAACCTACAGCTAGCATTGCACTCAATGGTGAAAGATGGAAAGCTACCTTGCTGAGATCAGGAACAAGACAAGGATGCCCACTCTCACCACTACTATTCAGTATTGTGCTAGAAGTTCTAGCTAGAGCAATTAGGCTAGATATAGGAAAGAAAGAAGAACAAAATTCACATATGGAAAAAAAAAGTAAAACATTCACTCTTTGCTTATAATATAACCATATATCTATAAAATCCTGAAACATACACAACAGAACTAATAGATGAGTTCAACAAAGTGGTGGGATATGAGATTAATATGCAAAAATCAATAGTGTTTCTATACACTATCGATGTACACTTTGAGAAGGAAATGAGAAAAAAATTCCATTTAAAATAGCGACTAAAACTACCAAATATTTAGAAATAAACTTAACCGAGGACATAAAGGACCTGTATTCAGAAAGCTATAAAACATTGCTGAAAGTAACCAAAGAAGACTTGAATGTAAGGACATTCAGTGTTCATGGATTGGAAGACTAAATATCATTAAGATGTCAACTCCACCCAAACTGATTTACAGATTCAATGCAATCCCAATAAAAATGCCAACAGACTTTTTTTGTATAAATGGAAAAGCTAATAGTCAAATTTATTTGGAAAGGTAAGGGATCCTGAATAGTCAAATATGTCTTTAAAAAGACCAAAATTTGATGAGTGTCATCTCATGAGTTTAAGGCATGTTATTATACTTAGCTACAGTAGTAAAAACAGCATGGTACTAGCATAAAGACAGATTGACTAATGACACAAAATTGAGAACTCAGAAATAGACCCTCACATCTACAATTGAGTGATTTTTGAATAAGATGTTCAAACCCTCCCAGAACAGTCTATGCAACAAATGGATATGGGAGAAGTGGATAACCATACCCAAAAGAAAGAGGACACCTATCTCACACCTTATAGAAAAATTTCTCAAAATGGGCAAGGATCTAAATATAAAAGGGATAACCATAAAACTACTAGAAGAAAAAAGTGTAAGAAAACATCTTCAAGTTCTTGTGGTAGGTGGTAGTTTCTTAAACCTTACATCCAAAGCACAAGCAACAAAAGAAAAAAAGTAGGTAAATATGACCTCCTCAAAATTAATCACGTTTGCAACTCAAAGAACTTTGTCAAAAGGGTCATAAGGCAACCAAGTCAATGTAGAAAATATTTGGCAATCACAAGTCTAATAAGGGTTTACTCTACATTATATACAAAGAGATCATACACGTCAACAATAAAAAGACAAACTACTCAATGAAAAAAATGACAAGATAATTGAAAAGAAATTATCCAAAGAAGAAATACATGTGAAGAAACCCATTAAAAAATGTTCATTGTAGTTTAATGCAACACAAAACTACAATGAGATATCAGTTCACACCTATTAGACTGGCTACTATTGAAATTCAGAAACTGTAAATATTGGTGAGTATGTGAAGAGATAAGAATGCTTATTCACTGTTGGTGGGAATGTCGAATGGTAAAACCACTGTAGAGGACAGTTTGGCAGTTTCTAAGGATGTTGAATATAGACTTTCCATGTGAGCTGCCAATACCATCACTTGATATATACCCAGAAAGAGTGAGAGCAGTGGCACAAATAGAAATCTGCACACCAATGTTCATAGCCACATTATTCACAACAGCCAAAAGATGGAAACAACCTAAGTGTCCATCAACTGATGAATGGATAAATAAGGTGTGGTGTATACACAACAATGGAATTTTATGCGGCTTTAAGAAGAAATGGAATTGTGAAGCATATGACAACATGGATGAACCTGTAGGACATTATATTGAGTGAAACAAGCCAGACACAAAAGGCCAAATACTGCATGATTATCCTATTCTCAACTAAATAATTTATATAAACTCATGGAATTAATAATTAGAATATAGGTCACCAGAAAACAGAATGAGGGTAGAGAATGAAAAGGTTTCATCTATGCAGAAGTAGTAATAGGTTTTTTGTAAATCTTTGGAAGTGAATGGAAATGATGAGAGTATATCATGATGTTTGTGAACAGCAGAGCTATTATATGGGTATGATAGTGGTCTAAGGACATGTATATTACTAGAAGGAAAGCTAAAAAGTGTAACATTGGATATATAACATGGTGAAATTTCATGTAAAAGATGAATATGGGTCATGTTGCATATATAAGACTGTTTGTATATATACTTTGTAAAATGATCACAGAAATAAAAAGTGAGAGAAGGAAACAGAATAGCAGCTATGTATTGAAGAGGAAGCACAGAGTGATTGAGAGGCGATGAGTTTTATTTGTTTGGTATCTGTTTTTTATTGTTTTTATTATTTCAGCCTAATGAAAATGCTCTAAAAATGATTAAAGTGATGAATGCAGAACTATGCAATTATACTGAATACCATTGTTTGTATATTTGGGATGGTTTATGCTTTATTAGAATATATCAATAAAAATTTTTTAAAAAAATAAAAAGTAAACAAGCAACATGAAAAAAAAATCAGTAGTGTTCCTATAAATGAGTAATGAAAATTGTAAGGAGGAAATAAATATGAAAACCCCATTTACCATAGAACCTAAATGGATCAGATATCTAGGAATAAATTTAACCAAGGATGTAAGGGCTTTGAACATGGAAAATTGCAAACCACTATTGAAATAAATTTTTAAAAGGCTTAAATAAATGGAATGTTATTCCATGTTCATGGATTGGAAACCTAAATAGTAAGATATCAGTTCTACCCAAAGCAATTTACAGACTCAACACAAACCTAATCCAAATTCCAACAGCCTTGAGGATTCACATTTGCCTATTTTAAATCCTATGACAAAGCTACAGTAATCAAACAGCATTGTACTGGCACAAAGAAAGACATATAGACAAATGGAGTCAATCTGAGAGCTCAGAAATAATCACATCTATGGCCAATTGATTTTCAACAAGAGTGTCAAATCCATGCAATGGGGAAAGAATGCTCTCTTAAACAAATGATCCATATGCAAAACCATGAAGTTAGACCCCAAGTTCACATCATATACAAAAATTACCTCAAAATAAACCAACATCCTAAATATAAACAGCGACTATGAATCTTCTATTAGAAAACATAGGAAAGGCTCTCCAGGAACTTGTATTAAGCACAAATTTCTTAGACTATACACCAAAAGCACAAGCATCAAAAAAAAAAATTGAGAAATGGAACTTCATCAAAATTAAAAAGTTTTGGACATGAAAATATTTCATCGTGAAAGTAAAAGACAAGCTACAGAATGGGGGAAAATATTTGGAAACCAAATATCCAATAAGATGTAATTTCAAGAATATATAAAGGTATCTTACAACACAACAAAAAAAGACAAACAATTCAATTTTAAAAGGGGCAAAAAAGGTGACCTAATCAACATGGCAACATAAAATGTCCCCTGGAAAAGACTTCCCTCAAATTATCAATTATCAGAGTTAATTACCCAATTAACTCTGGAGGACAATAG
Organism: Cabassous unicinctus; assembly: GCA_029593785.1. NCBI lineage: Eukaryota > Metazoa > Chordata > Mammalia > Cingulata > Chlamyphoridae > Cabassous > Cabassous unicinctus. The sequence goes on along the minus strand of JAQZBX010004509.1, from coordinate 41,099 downwards.
AGACTGGAGAAGGACTTCCCAAACACTGAACTGAGCACAAAGAAAAATAATCTTCATATCAGGTAGGAGATTTCCCTACCAGACCCACTAGTCCAGACACATTTCCCTCACTCAATCTCATGCAGCTTAGCAGCTGCACAGAGGAAGCATGGCCCGGGTCCTACCTGAAACAGATGCAGGTTATAGAGGCACTCACAGCAGCTAGTTAGAATCCCATCATACACAAGCACAAAGATGCAGGTTCTCAGAGTGCCAGGGCAGAAGTTGCTGAGGAATTGCACACAGAATAGTGCTCCAGGTTAAAAAAATAAATAAAATTAGACCATGACTGAACTGTTGGCAAGAAGTACATACACTCAATTCAACCAATGTTCATTGGAGCACCTAAATGCAAAATGGACCTTTCTGGGTTGACTCCATCTTTGTCTTTGGGGTGGGAAACCCTAACTGAGAAGAAATTGGAGGCAGAAAATGCTCACAGAAATAAAAAGTGTGGGGGAACTGAGTTGCTCTAAGACAGGATGGGTCCCCAAACTGAAAAGTATAAGGAAAATGGGGCACTGAGTGAGGGAGAGACTTTAAACAGATCATAGGAGCTGGGGAGAAAATTCTGCACAAAAACAAAAGAGTAGATAAAGATTTCTAGAGAAGGAAAAGATGAAAGCATGCTAGGCCTGAAGGTAGAACAATTGCAGAAAAAGTACAACATTAAAAATTGTATAGGGGAACTGATGTGGCTCAAGTGTTTGAGCACCTACTTTCCAAATGTGACGTACCAGGTTTGGTCCCTGGTGCCTCCTAAAAACAAACAAAAAGTAAACAAATGAAAAAACCAACTTAGGGCAGCTGATATGGCTCAGCAGTTGAGTGCTGGCTTCCCACATATGAACTCTTGGGTTCATTCTCCAGCCCTGGTACCATAAAAAAAAAAAATTGTGTAGCACATCTAAGGCAAGAAACAGATGAAGAGCTAAGAAAATCTGAATAGTGAAGCAGAGGCTACTCAAATATCCAGAATAAGTTTGATGAAGTATCAAAAAAGAGCCTTAACATATAACCAATCAGCAAGAAAACCCTAGGCAAGGGGGAGAACCTGACATTCACAGTCAACACCTAAAAATAATAAGATGCCAGGAACCAACACAAAACTACAAGCCACACTAAGAAACAGGAAGATAGGGGTCAGTCAATGTAACAAACTTAAACTTCAGTGGAGATACAAAATATGGAACAACCAATCAAATAAGTCCATACAAATCTCCAAAAGCAATTCAAGGAGAGGAAAGAATAAATGCATATAGGCATTTATTATAAATAATTAATTATAAATGCTCAAGGATACTAAGAAGACAATGTGTGAGCAGAATGAAGAATTTTAAAGTTTAAAAAGGAACAAAACAGAAAGTATAGAGATGAAAGGCAGAATAATGGAGATTAAAATACACTAGATGAATATAAGAGCAGATTTGAACAGGCAGAAGAAAGTATCAGTGAACTAGAAGACAGGACAATCCAAATCATACAGTCAGAAGAACAAAGACAGAAAATAATAGAAAAATTGAGCAGCATCTCAAGGATGCGACTGACAGCACAAAGTGCACAAACACACCCATCATGAGTGTTCCAGAAGGAGAAAAGAAGGGAAAAGGGGCAGAAAGAATATTTGAGGAAATAATGGCCCATTTCCCTTCTATGGGAGTAGAAAGAGTATACGCTATTGAAGCTAAGTTAGTATCCTTTCAAATCAATAGTTTATAGATGTAGATTATGTAATACAAGCCCTGGGGTAACCACAAAGAAAGTATTTTAAAAATATACATAAACAAGAAAGAGAATGGAATCAGTCACATACATTACAAAAAATAAACTATACAGAAAAGGAAGTTGCAATAAAGGAAAAAAAGAGGCAAGAAAGCATATGACATATAAAAACCACAGAACAAAATGGCTGAATAAGTACTGCCTTTCCAGTAATAACATCAAATGCTAACAGATTAAACTCACCACCAAAAGACACATATTTGCAGAAGGGATAAGAAAATCCAATTGAACTATATGTTGTTTACTAGGGACTCACCACAGACTCAAAGACACAAATAGGTTGAAAGTGAGAGAATGGAAAAAGATATTCCATGTAAATACTAACCAAAAGAGAGCTGGGGTTGCTCTACTAATATCAGACAAAAAAGATGTTATGTCAAAAGCTGTCACAAGAGATAGAAAAAGACACTATATATTAACAAAAGGGGCAATCCAACAGTAAAGATATAACAACCATAAATATTTATTCACCTAATTACAGAGCCCAAAATTCATGAGGCAAACCTTGGCAAAATAAAGGGAGAAATAGACACTTCTACAATTAATAATTGGAAAATATAATATGTCAATATCATTAATTGATAGAACATCTAGACATAAGATCAATAAGGAAACAAAGAAATTAAATAATATGATAAATGAAATAACCATAACAGTTATACACAGGACATTACACCCAAAAGAGCAGGATATACATAATTCTCAAGTGCACATGGATCATTCGTCAGGATAGACCACATGTTCGGTCACAAACATGTCTCAATAAATTTAGAGAGGCTAAAATTATAGAAAGCATCTTTTTTCTAGCCATACTGGAATGACGCTATTATAAAAATAAATGAAGGGCAAAGAAATGGAAGTCCACAAATATATGGAAGTTAAATAACACTCTTAAACATTATTGGGTCAAAGAAGAAAGGGAAATAGTTAAATATCTTAGGATGAATGAAAATGAGAACACAACATATCAAAATTTATTGGATATAGCAAAGGCAGTGCTTAGAGGGAAATTTCTAGCCCTAAGCTTACATTTTAAAAATATGACGTACTTTGAGGAAAAAGCAAACAAACCAACCAACAAACAAAAGCACACAGCAAATTAATCCCAAAGCAAGCATAAGGAAATCAATAACAAAAATTAGAACAGAAATAAATGTAATAGAGGATAAAAACAATAGAGAGCATTAAGAAAATCTAAAGTTGATTCTTTGGAAAGATCAATAAAAATGACAAACCCTTAGCTAGACTGGGAAAGGAAAAATGAGAGGGGATGCAAATAAATAAAATGAGAAATGAGAGAGAGGGAATTATGAATAACAGCAAAGAAATAAAAAGGATCATAAGAAGAAACTATGAACAATTATATGCCAACAAATGAACAAATTCTTAGAAACAAAAAACAAACCATACAGAATATAGAAGAAATAGAAGATCACAATCAATGACATAAAAGTAAAGAGGTTGAATCCATCATCAAAAATCTCCATAAAAAGAGAATCACAGGATGAGGTTGCTTCTCATGTGAATTCTACAAAACTTTAAAGAATAATTACTATCAATAATGTTCAAAGTCTTCCAAAAAATTGAAAAGGAGGCCTCCCGCACTACCTACCACATTCTACAAGGCCAATATCACTCTAATGCCTAATACGGTTAATGATCCTAAAAGAAAAGAAAATTATGGATCAATTTCTCTTATGAATATAGATATGAAAATCCTCAACACAGTACTTGCATAAGGAATCCAACAACACATTTATACATTTATACACCATGATTTATACACCATGATCAAGTGGGTTTTATCTCAGGTATACAAGGCTGGTTCAACACGAGAAAATCATGAATGTAATATAACACATTAACAAAATGAAGAAGAAAAAAAACACATGATCATCTCAACTGATGCAGAAAAGGCATTTGACAAAATCGAGCATCCTTTCTTGATAAAAACACTTAGATAACTAGGAATTAGGGATAGACTTCTTCCACACGATAAAGTGTATATGTGAGAAACCCACAACTAACATCATGATAGCTGGAAAATATGCTTATTAAAATTTGTTCACTTAAGTAGCCCTGAAGCTTCTAAAACTAATTGAGCTGGTTTTCAATTAATCTAATTTTAGAAGTCTACTCTTTGTTCTTAGTTCCTTGAAGGATAGCAACCAGACCTTCTCAGTTTTGCTTACATGAGTAAGGTAACATCTCACAGGAAAACCAGACAAAATAGTGTAAATTAGCAATTTTTCTCACAAACGAAATGCTTGATTTTCTTGAGTGGTTGCCTAAGAAAAGAATCATGAGACCCTGATAAACTGTGCCTTATTAGCCACTGAAAACAAGGGCAAATTGTATGTGTTGAGACAATGTGAGACTGACAAATTGCACATATTCTCCTCACAAGGCTCCTGGCATAACTTGTTTTACTTCTTCCCTACCCTTCTCCTTTGCCTATAAAACCTTAGCTCCCATTCTCTCTTTGAACTGGTTTTGGGAAGATTCCCCCAGTTCTTGCTTGTGCATTTGCAATAAGTCACTTTCTCACTGAGAAACATGCTTCTCCTTTGTAGTGCCAGATTGGAAAGTCCTTTCTACTGGAAATAGCCATAGTAACAGTAGCAATCATACATAATAGTGAAAGATTGATAGCTTTCCCTCTAAGATCTGGAATAAGACAATATGCCTACTGTCACCACTGTTATTTAACATAGTGTTTTAAGTTCCAGCCAGAGCAATTAGGGAAGAAAAAGAAATAAAAGCATCCAAATTGGAAAGGAAGAATTAAAGCTTTAACTATTTGCAAAAGACATGAACCTACATTTAGAAATTCCAAAAAATCTACAACAAAGCTACTGGGGCTAGTAAATGAATTCATCAAAGTATTGGGGGTACAAGATCAACAGGCAAAAAATCAGTAGTGTTTCGATATACTATTAACAAGAAATCTGAGAAGAAAATGAAGAAAAAATTCCATTTATGATAGTATCTAAAATAATCAAATATTTACACATAAACGTAACAATGATATAAAGGACTTATACATGTAAACTACAAGACTTTGCTAAAAGAAATCAAATAAATCTAAACAAATGTAAGAGCATTCCATGTTCAAGGATTGGAAGACTCCATTTTGTTAAGATGTAAATTCTACCCAAAATGATTTAAAGATTCAACACAAGTCCAATCGAAATTCTAACAGCCTACTTTGCAGAAATGGAAAAGTCAATTATCAAATTTATTTGGAAGGATAAGGGGCCCAAAAAGCCAAAAGCATCTTGAAAAAGAAAATTAAGTTGGAGGACTCACAATCCATGACTTTAGAGATTAGGAAGATATAGTGGTCAAAACAGCATGGTACTGTCGTAAGGATAGAGATATAAACCAATGGAATCTAATTAAGAGTTCAGAAATAGATCGTTACATCTATGGCTAATTGGTGTTTGACAAGGCTACCAGGTCCAATCAATTGGCAAAGAAGATCTCTTCAACAAATAGTGCTGGGAGAACTGGATATTCATATGCAAAAGAATGAATGGTAACCCCTATCTCACAGCATTCACAAAATGGGTCAAACACCTAAAGATAAGAACCAGGACTATAAAATTCATAGAAGAAAACATAGGGAAGCATTTTCAAGAACTTGTGTTAGACAATGGTTTCTTAGACTTTACTTCCAAATTACAAACAACAAAAGAAGAAAAATAGATAAATGGAACCTCATCAAAATGAAAAACATTTGTGCATCAAAGGACTTCATCACAAAAGTGAAAAGACAACCTACCCAATGGTAGAAAATATTTGGAAAACATATATCTGATAAGGGTTTACTATACATAATATATAAGGAAATCCTGCATCTCAATAATACAAATAATGAAACTAAAAAAGTGGGTAAGAGGCTTGAATAGACATTTCCCCAAAGAGGATAAATAAATGGCTAAAAAGCACATGAAAAGATGCTCAATATCATTAGCTATTAGAGAAATACAAATCAAAATCCCAATGAGATACCATTTCACACCCACTAGAATTGCTACAATTAAAAAATAACAGAAAATTACAATTTTTGGAGAGATAGGAATAGTCATTCATTACTGACAGAAATTTGAAATGGTGCAGCTTCTGTGGAAGACAGTTTGGCAGTTCCTTAGTAAGCTAAGTATAGAATTACCATATGACCCAGCAATCCCTCTACTAGGTATATACCCAAAAGAATTGAAAGCAAGGCCTCAAACAGATATTTTCACACCAATGATCACAGTGGCATTGTTCACAATTGCCAAAAGATAAAAAGCAACCCACGATGTGATATAAACATAAAATGGAATATTTTCAGCCATAAAAAGGAATGAAATTCTGGCTCACGTGACAACATGGATGAACCTTGAAGACGTTATATTGTGTGAAATGAGCCAAACTCAAAAGGAAAAATATTGTATAATCTCACTGATATGAAATAAATTATAATAGACAAACTCATGCAAATATAATCTAGAATATAGGTTACCAAGGGCTGGGTGGGGGTAGGAAATGGGAAGTTAATGCTTCATTTATACAGAATTTCTTTTTGGGTAGATTGTAAAGTTGTTGAAAAGGAGGATTGTGATATTAGCACAACATTAAGGGTGCAATTAACAGCACTGAATTATATATATGAATGTGTTTAAAAGGAGAATTTTTATATGTATTTGACTAGAATAAAAATTAGAAGATAAAACATAGGACTGCACAACATAGTGAACCCTATTGTAAACAGTGGACTGTAGCTAATAGCACAATTATAAAAATGTTCTCTCATGAATTATAACAAATGTACCACACTAATGCAAGGCATTAATAAAAGGACGGTATAGTAAAAAAAATGCACCCTAATGTAAACTATGGATTATAATTGATAATTAAATTATATTATTTCATCAGTTGTAGCAAAGGAATCACACTAGTGCATAGTATTAATTATAGGGGAGTGGGGAAATGGGAACTCTGTATTCTTATATGATTTCGCTATAAACCAAAAACTTCTCAATAAAAATATTAAATAAAATTTAGGCATATTGATACTATGTACCACAGAATGTTATGGTAAAGTTTACGTGAAATAAAATTGTATTAAAAAAAGAGGGGGGGCAATAAGATTTGAATTGATATTTGCTGAAAGAAGGAATAGGAATGTTCAATATGCACATGAAAAGATGCTGAATATTATTAGCCTTTAGGGAAATGCAAATCAAAACCATAATGAGATCCTACTTCACACCCACTAGAATGGATACTATTTACAAAACAGAAAAGAAGTGTTGGAAGGTGTGGAGAAATTGGAAAAAGCATTTATTGTTGGTGGAATGTGAAATGGTAGAGTAGTTTTGGTCAACAGTTTAAAAGTTTCTCAGAATGATAAACATAGAATTACCATATCACTCCCAATCACAATCATAGAAAACCAAAAGTATTGAAAACAGCAAATCAGATATTTGCACACTGATATTCATAGCAGTATTATTCACAATTGCCAAAAGAAGGAAGCAACTCAGTTACCAATCAAAAGATGAATGGATAAACAAAATGTGGTATATAGATAAATGGAATATTATTCAGTCATAAAAGAAATGAATTTCTGATACATGAGGCAACATCGATGAACTTTAAGACATCACATTGATTTAAATAAATCAGGAACAAAAGAACAAATATTATATAACAGTGATATGGAATGAGTAGAAGAAGCAAATTCAGTGAGTCAGAAACTAGAATATAAGCGCCAGGGTTGGGATAGGGAATTGATCATTGATTCTTAATTGATACAGAGTTTCTTTTTAGTAAGATGGGAAAGTTTTGGTGATGATGGTGGTGACAAGAAAATCAATCAATGCAATATGGCTCATTAATAGAACTAAGAACAAAAACAGACGATCTTTTCGATTGATACACCAAAAGGCATTTGACAAAATCCAGCACCCATTCTTCATAAAATAGTCAGAAAGAAGAGAATTTCCTGAATAAGATAAAGGAAATTATGAAATACTTTGGCTAACCATATATTCAATGAATATTGAGTATTATAGACTGAAAGCTTTTGACCCAAAATCACTAACATATAAGCATAACTCCTTTAAACAACTATTATTCATCATTGTAGTGGAATGTTTAGCCAGAGAAATTAGGCAAGGAAAAGAAATAAAAGGCATCTAAAGTTGACAGGAAGAAATAAAACTCTATTTACAGATGACATGATCCTATGTAGAGAAAATATCAAAGAATCCACTAGAAATCGACTAGAGCTAAAAAAAACAATTCAAAAATGTTGCAGGATAAAAGATATGTACACACACATCAGTTTGATTTAGTATAATAGCAATGAACAATCCCTGGACGATCTAACAAATGATGTCATGGAATGTTATATGAATCCAGGGCCAACTCTCAATTAATTCTGGATTCTGCATCTTTCATAGTCCTAGACCTATGCCCTGTTTCATATTATAAGACTGTGCTGAAATAAGAACCCAATTAACTTTATCTTTAAGTAATGACCACCATCTTCCAACCAGTAAAATCCTGATACAGTTTAATAGATTTCCAGTTCCAACTAACTGCTATCAGGTACTTCAGACTTTAGTTTATGTGTGAGGCTTGGAAATTAATGAGCACCTAAGCAAATCACACATTCTTCTGCGCTTTGGGGACCAAAAGTTTCCCTTGAATTCATTCCTGTGCTTCTGCTTCCAAAATCCCAGGCCACTGCCTTTGAGCTACATACCTTCGCATCCATTGGGAGGAGCATACTTCACAGCCACAATTGGATCAGTGTGCATGGTTTTACATATATATTTTCTGGCATGCTTTATAACTATCTGTTGACATCTTATCAATTTTTCTACAAATATCATACCTGTCCAAGTTGCTTGCCATCCTTTCATATCCTCCTAAAAAAATATCCCTTCTTAGTGGCCAATAAAGGCCGTTAAGTCAACTTCCTCATCATGGCTCTTTCCAATTAAGGCAGTTTCTGCTTGGACTCCCAGACCTCTGCCAACCTCACCAGGGATTTTTTAGGGCATTTTCATCAATGTTAGTTTATCCACCAAATATGTTGTTGCCATACATGTATTGTTTGAATAAAGTTAATGTATATGTTTTAGGTCCAATAATGTTGAGCTCCCCAGGATAAAGTCATATGGGTATCAGATCCCCTCAAATATTCTTTAATATCAGTATGCAAAGCATCTTTCCTTGGGGATCCCCAGCAGACATTGGAGCTAAAATCAGCCCCTATAGTTGATCCAAAAATGACACTAGTTTCTGTTTTCATGTGATCTTTACTTTGATTATTGGCCTCACTCTGCAAAATTGCGATTACCAAGTAGTAGGCTACAAAATATTCTGACAAGGTGGGCATGCAGCAGATAGTTTATTTCCATCACATCCAGGTCCCTTTCTCAACAGACCATTACTTAGATTCAAAGTTGCACAGTGACATGCAGATCAGTTTTTGGCCACAATCCTTTGCATGCATCCAGGAAGCAACAGTTCTTATAAGGTTTCTCCAAACAGATTTTTTATAATGGATGTGACCTGTAAAATAGAACCAGAAGAAAAACTAACATTATAAGTTTTCCAAGTCTTCACTCAGTGTTAGAGTCATTAGATGTTTCACCTATATGACTCCAGACATATACTTCTTAAATCCCCTGGGAACCCATATTAGAACTTCAACTTCTGATGAAGGGGTAGATTTCTGCAAACAAATATCTTTACCTTTATGGTTACTTATAAATATAGCTAAATTATATCAAAGTAATGTTGTTTTCTTTTCTATCCCTTATTCATTTATTTCTTCCCTTTTTATCTGCTATTACTTCTCCTTCTTAAAATTTGAATTAACGTTCAACCAGATCCTTTAATTGGTATAATCCAAGGACATTTTGTCTTCCAGTCATCTCAGGGCCATTTTCCAGACCATATTGCCAGTCCATAGGCTACCATTAGTTCATTGTTTTACTGCCCAAGAATCAGTAAACTCTATAACACATCACTATTTTTATCATCCTGTTCTTCTGAGCTGCAAGAGCACTACTTGTAATTCTGCCCATTTATCTTTTCTTCTTTGAAAAGCTGGTTTCTCTACTGATGCTCCCAGATTGAGTGCCTGCCAGCTATTGAGCTACCATCTGTAAACCATGTTACTTGTTAGGGGGCCTCCAATAACTGATAATTTGGAGAGGCTCATTCATCTATCCAGTTAGATAACTCCTCAGGGACATCTAATGAAGGTTCCAAGACACAAAAACAATCTGTTTTTGAGTTCCCCTTTCACATGTTCTTGGATTTACATTTGAAGTGAACTTTCTGTTAATGTGATAAAATCCAGGGAATAGGATTCATTATTGTATAAAATCCAGGACATAAGAGTATTTAAGATCTCAAAATAATGTGGTGTTGTTTGGTAATTTATGCAATTTCAACTAAGGTCCAATTACAAGCTGGCAATCACCTCTCAAATGGTGTGCAATTTTCAGATGGGGCAGGTTAACGTCCCAGTCCAAGAGCCCCGTGGTCACCACTAGATGGCAGTGCAAGCTTCCCTCTTAGAGGACATTTTTCAGAAAATGCAATTTCTTTCCTAATGTCTCTTTTTTATGAATAAAGAAGCATCTTTCAGAAGACCTCCAGCAATTTTCTCTCTTGTCTCATTGGCTAGAATTGTGTCACATGCATATCTTTAAAATAATCCCTGAAAAGGAAAATAGAATTACAATAATGGGTTTAGACTAATCCAGATTCACACCTATGGATTGCTGGTGGACTTCTCTTTTCCCTCAAATAAATGAACACATAACATCAGAAAAGAAATTCCCATAGAAAGAAAATCAGTGAGCAACTAACAATGTTTGCCATACCAAACATACCTCTATTGATTAATCTCTCTCCCCCTCTCTGCTTACCATCTACTCCCCTTCCTCTGACCCTTCCCCTCTCCCTTCCCTCCCTCTCCCTTTCTACTAGCTTTTTCTCACTGAATTCTAAACATGACAAGTTTCTCCCATACTAAAAAAAAAATTCACACTCAATCCCATACCCCCCTTTAGTGACTAATTGGACCTTTCTAATAATTCTATATTTTGTAACCTTCAATTTTGCAGAAGAAGAAATTGAGCCATGGAGAAATTGAGTAAATTGCCTAAGATCTTGGGCAGAGATTAAATGTAAAATAATGAGTCTTTATTCCAGACACTTATCACCTATAACCCAGACAGTCTTATGTGATCACTGTCATTATCATCCTCTTTGTAACAGAGGTGGAAATCGAGGCATAAAGAGGCTGAGAAACTTGTCCAAAGTCACATAGTAAGTAGAAGAGCCAGCCCTAGGAGGTACAGTTTATTGTCCTCCAAAGCTTTTACACTCCAGCATGTCAGAGTTTTAATATTAGCAAGAGGTTTCTCTAGCCTACATTTGTCCTCAGGCCAACAACAGTGGAATAGCAGCTATCAATGACCTAGACGCTTTCATGTCTTATCTTGCTCTAATCCTTTGGGTAATGAAAGTTAGGAGCAACCCAACTCCTTGTGCTCAGGTAATAACCATTCATATATTTCCCTGTAATCAGACATAAAAATATTAGTAATTAAAAACTCTGGGGTTTCCTGAGACTTGAAGACTACATCAGCATAACGAGTCACAGATTACAGATGCTGTTTGTTTTTAAGTTTCCAACCATTTGGATCCAGACTTGAAGGGAACAAAGGAGCTATCTCTAAGCTGGACATAGGCTTTCTAAGAAAAATATTTAATGTAGCTGATTTTAGGGACCTGCTGCAATAGGGAATCTATCCAAGTTGTTTTGTTCTTGATGCTGACATACCTACTTTTTCTGCTTTAAATAGTTTGGTATTTTGGGGATTTTGCATCAAGTTAGAGTTCTGATCCAGTGGCTTTTATAACATTATATAATCCACCTGTCACCAAAAAAGAAAGAATGGTAATTAAATAGGAAGGGGCTTTAAAGAGAGTTGCCCTCTATTGGTTAGTTATTCCACATCATTTTCTACTGAATTATAATGATTTGGAAGTTTTCTGACTAAAAATAGTAATGATTTGAGCTGGGAGGCTTGTGGCCCACACAGGAAATTTAAGCCTTTAGAGAAAAACTAAACTCATTCTATGAACTCAGAATTATTTAGGAAGTCTCTCTTAGTAATTATTTTCAAGTCACTAATTGAGGAAAAGAAATACTATACTAAAGGTAAAAATGGATGATCTTGCAAAGAAGCACTAAGTAATGGGTCAGTGATTGCTACAAATAAGATGTCTTCTCATGAAATGAAACTGTTACTTCTTTTCCAAATGCATTCAGAAAGGTAGGTATAGGACGTGACTTCTTTTATAGTTTTTTTCTCACAATGTGACACTAGGGTCTTCAATTTACAGATAAGTTATATTTACCTATATTTTCTACTATCACAGATAATTATGAATATTGGATCATATACCCAGTCTATTTAGAAAGCAATCTCTTGAGATATTATGAACCAGGTCATAGATAATAAAGTAAAACTTTATTTTAGTAAAGTAAAGTAAAAGATAATATATTGTCTTTATAGTAAGCTGATCAGAAAAAGTAAGAAATAGTTCCACAAAAATTGTCGTTAATTTCATAATTCAGATAAGCACTGTTCATCATTGGTGTACTTTTTGGGACACTTTTCTGTGCTTACACATTATTTTAAACAATTGAGATCCTAATATATAATATATTTTAAATCTTATGTTTGCTATTCAGTATTTATTTAAAGTACATTTTCATATATCTATTCTCCTTACAAGTCACTTTAATGTCCCCCTGGTATTTCATAATTATATATCATAATTAATTAATCTGTTCCCCTTTATATAGATATTTGGGTCATTTTTAATTTTATTATTATAAAAATATTGTGAAATACAACCTGTATGCATAAACTCTGCCCATATAAATATATCTATCTACATATATTTATTACCTAGAGTAGATTCCTAAGAGTAAGGAATACTGGACCAAATATATGTGAGGAAAAATTCTGTGTTTAATATATGATCAATGTGGCTCTACTTTAAGTCAAGGAATTATTTGCTCAAAGATTCTATCAATCTTACAAATAATGCTGAAAAATATTATTTCTTCATTAAAATTTATCTATCACCATTGCTTCCGTCTACTATATGCAGATAAATCAATTATTCAAATGCCTAATTGGATTCATGGAGTGAAAGAACAACATGACAGAATTCACTCTGCTTTGCCAGACAAAGAACCCAGATGCACAGAAACTCTTTTTCCTTGTGTTTGTGTTGATATGCTGTCTCAACCTGGCAGGCAACCCACTCATATGACAATTGCAACCAGCGCATACCTGGGCTCCCCAAAATATTTTTTTCTATTGTTCTTGTCCTTACTAGATGGCTTATTCTCTTTTACCATGGCCCCAAAATGATATTTGACTTATTGCCAAAACTAAAACTGTCTCCTTCAGTGGGTGCATGACTCAGCTCTCTGCAGAGCATTTCCTTGGGGCAGTTGAGCTCATCCTGTTCGTGGTAGTGGCCTATAACCACTATGTGGTAATCTGCAGGCCCCTGCACTACACAATCACAATGGACTGAGGGTGTGTAGCCTCCTGGTGGTCACGTCCTGGGCTGGAGGAGTTCTTCATCCTCTGCTTTAAACCCTTTTTATGCTCTTGTTGCCCTTCTGTGGCTGCACAATCATTGACCATTTCTCTGGTGATCTGTACCCTCTGCTGAATGTCTCCTGCACTGACACTAGCATCTTTGGACTCTTTGTTGCTAACAGTCAGCTGTTGTGTCTGCTCACTTTTTCTATTCTTATCACGTCCTATGTCCTCATCTTTGCTCCCTCAGAACTCACAGCTCTGAAGGACAGCAGGAGGCTCTTTCCACCTGTGCTTCCCATATTACTGTGGTCTTCTGGTTCTTTGTACCTTGTATATATACCATTATGGGACACCAGTGCAATCTAAATGGTGAGGAGATGTGGAAAACATCGCAATTATAGTGACTTCCATGATTTCCACATGAGAATCACTGAACAGTTTGAAAATATGTCAAATATATTGAAGTTTTCTGGTAAAAAGACTTTTAATAATATGGATAGAGACTTTTTAGAAAAGAAAAAAAATGGATCTAAGTGCATATTTGCAGTTATTTTTTACTCCTGAAATCATGAAAACATCACCAGCTTTGGCTGACTATGTGTCTGACTTCCTTGAAAACACAGCCTACTGCAAAGGAAAAGGCAGTTTTGCTCACAAGATGGACACTTTTTAAATTCCACTTTGCAATTCTCTGAGGAATGTTTCAAATGCAGTTAAATCTCTTCCTGATAGCTTGGCAAAGGGAATGATTAAAATGTCAGACAACAGCAAAATGTCAGAAAGCTTAGGTCAAGATATAAAGCAATCATTTTTTCCAAGTGTATCCTTTAATTCCAGAGACTGATTCAGATTCTGAATATCTTTGAATCTCAGCTCAGCTTTTCAATAATGTGAATGACAATATTCCACTTAGGGTATTGCTGTTTCTCATGGATGAAATGTTCAATTAAAAGAGATAAGTCAGTGGTTGTGAAAGAATATCAAAAACCTACTTTGACAGAAAAATACTTAACCATGTATATTGGAAGACCTCACCAGTGCAAGCAGCAGATTCAGTAAAATGTTTCAGGGTTGCCTACAGAGACAAAGCTATTAAAATGAGAACAAGAATTGCAGGAAAAATAAATTACCTGAAATTATGCCAGATGAACTGAAGGTCATAACTGGGGCTGAGACAACATGGAAAGGTATTTTTTGTGTTTTTGAAATGTTTCAGCACAACCAGCTGAAGAGGAGAATGGTTTATTTCTTCTTGGAAGGCTTTTTGGAAACCTTATTTCCACAGTATAAGTTCCATGAACTTTTCAAGAAACTGCATTCATTGTCAACACAGATGCAGAAATAAAAACAGCAACTTTAAGCTATTGAAGCATTTTCTTTACGGAAAAGGTGACTCTCCAATCTCTGAGGCTGTTGTTCATTTTGTCCAGGAATAATGGTATGGACAGACCTTCTTGGGCTTAACTCTTATACTGTTAAGAGTGTCTGCATCAGTCTTTCAGTTTCTTAAAATAGATTTTTAATACAATCATAAGACTGTGGTTCCTCTCATCTTGTCCTATAATCCAGCCACTACCAAGAGAGGTTTCCATAGTTTAAATGGATTGGTGCATACTTTTGCAATGACAGGAGCCTGCCCCCATGTCAAGCAAGAATGATGTTTTCTTCTGTGTCAAACTAATCAGCATTCTCAAGCAATGACAAAGTGCCAGAGTGGTTATGTGAGAGCTAAGAAAAGCACAAAACAGTGGTTCACAGATAAATTGGTTTATTTCTTCAGTGGTGGGAGACTGTGCAATGTAGGATTTGGGGGAAATTGCTTACAAAATTTTGTAGGTCTATGTAATCATTTTAACATAACACAGATTAATCAGGTGAATGACCTTTGGAACTCTATTTTGGGACTGAAGGAAGTGACAGAATGCCCTTAAAGTACGAAACATTCTTACATATGAATTACAGTTTTCTGACATAAAATAAAACTAAATATAAAATGCACTTCTCCCAATGCAATGAGGTATCTATGGAGACAAAGAGTGATTTTGTGTAACAATCCATATAAATAGATAAGCTTAAACAAAATCTAATCATATTTTAACAATCAGTGTGACCAATGCAACAGATTTCATCTTTAAATTAGAATATGTGGTTTTAAGTTTATTTTGCTCCTCTTTCCATCAGGTCCACCTTCATTCGTTTGCACATAAATATCCTGTTTTCCCAGCAGCATTTGTTGAAGAGATTATTATTTCTTCATCGAGTGGTCTTGGTGTCCTTGCCAAAAATCAATTGGCCACAGATGTTAGGATTGATTTCTGAGCTCTCAATCTTATTCCATTGGTTCATACGTCTGTCCTTGTGCCACTCCCATGTTGTTTTGATTATTGTGGATTTGTAATAATTTTAATGATCAGTAAGCATGAGGCCTCTAATTACATTCTATTTCAAGATGGCTTTGGCCACCCAAGGCCCCTTACTCTTCCATCAAAAAAAAAAAATTGATGATAGCCTTTATCTTTTCTGCAAAGTAGGATGTTGGAATTTGGAATGGGATTGCATTGAATCTATAAATCCTTTTAGGTTGTACTGACTTCTTAACAATATTTAGTTTTCCAATCTATTGACACAGAATATCCTTCCATTTCTTTAGGTATTCTTTGATTTCTTTTTAGCAATGTTTTATAGATTTCTTTGTACAAATCCTTTACATCTTTAATAAGATTTATTTCTAGATATTTTATTCTTTTAGTTGTTCTTGTGACTAGATTTCTTTTCTTGATTTCTTCTTCTGATTGTTTATTATAGAACATTACTGATATTTTCACGTTGATCTTGTACCCTGCCACTTTGCTGAATTTGTTATTAATTCTAGTAGCTTGTGTGGATTTCTCAGGATTATCTGTATATAGGATGATATTATCTGCAAATAGGGAAGTTTTACTTTAAGAAGGAGGATTTTTTTACCTCACTCACGAGGACACAGAAATTCCCTTCCTCTCGGATATGACCAAAGACGTCAAAACCTGCATTCTTTCCTTGAGATTTGGTTCCACATGTCTCTGCCAGGAGAAGTGTTAGTAGCCTTCCCATTTGGCCAGAGGCAGCAAAGCCTTGTCACCAGCATCAGCTGTCACATAAGGTAGCACTTCTGCAAGTAATTCCTGTCACTGAACACAGACTCTGTAAATCCAGCCCTTCCAAAGATTCATTAAAATATTTAATTACCCATAATAAATCTCTTCAACTGAAACTAGCAAATGATGATTCATAGCTTCAGCTGAGAACTACAGCTGATACCCCAAACAGACTTAAATTTCTCCATTTGAATTTTTCACTAATATTGGACTGTCATCAATTTTAGAAGAATTTCTGTTAACAAGTGTCTTTTTTACAAATGTAATTACTCTTCAGTGGGTTAGATGGAGAAGACAGCCATTTATTCAGGAAATGTTTATTAAACCGTTATTCTCTACCAGGCTTTGCTGCATGTGTTGCAAATGCAGTAGTTAAAATTACGGGTAATGTCTCTATTTTCATGACGTTTATAGTCACGTTGGGAGAGAAAGAGACATCAAACAAATATTTTAGGTAAATTAGATTGTAAAAATGTTTTAGAGAAAATGTAAGAGAGTGAAGTGATAGAAAATAACTCAAGGAAATAGGTGGCCTTACAATGGATGGTTAAAAGAGGGGGCATTTGAGCAGTAGATTAAATGATATGACAAACCAGCAATGCTAAGATCTAGAAAAGGGTAATTCAGGAAACTAGAAGAGTTAGTACAAAGACCTCAGTGCAAAAACAAGGCCATCGTAATGGAAAATCAGTAAACACAGGAGAGTGGGACCCTATGCGGTCAGAGAAAGGAACGTTTGAGTGGCGAGCAGTTGTGCAGGGCTTAATAGGCCATGAACAGTCCAATTAGAATTAAGTGTAAATTTGGTTAAACAGAGCTTTCTTTCTACTAAAGTTCTTTTCTTTTTTAAAGATTTATTTATTTATTTAATCTTTATGCATTTTAACCGCCCCCCACACACACACATATACATCGTTTTTTTGTTGTTTTGTTTCAATTTGCTAGGCAATTCTCTGCGTCTGTTTCCTGTCCTCTTCTCATCTTTCTCCTTTCTACTAATATTCTTAACTCAGCTTTTTTAAGTGAATACAGGGAATTTACATGGGAAGAAAATTGTCTAAATTAAAAGAAAAGTAAGGCATAAAGAGAAAAAGTAGAAATCAATGCTGTGAACTGCTCCAAAAAGGCCACTAAAAAGACTGCCAGAAAGGATACACAAAGCTACTGGGCAAAGATGAATGCTGGAGGAAATATGTTTTATTCATCTTCATCGTGATCTGAATTTAGAGCTGAATTAATAATGCATTTATTTTTGGTGGTGGTCTACTAATGCAAAGAGAAGCCAGTGGATAACGATATTCATGCAGGTCAAATAAAATCCCCTTACTCACCCAATAAACACCCTCTAGTGGTTTTACTCAGGCCCCCTCAGTTTATTGCCGCTCAAATCTGGACATAGTTAGATAAATGTATTAAATTCTTGCTCTTGGGTCTTTTAACCCTTGCTGCCCTAAATCACTCTCTACCATTTCGCCTGCTTCATTCTCTTTAGCATTTTTCCCAATGTATTTATTTATTTTTTTAAATGATGTTTACTTGTTTAATGCCTGTCTCTCTCCACTAGGAAGTATTTAAAGGTGTAGCCTTTAAATGTTTAAAATTTAAGTGTTTAAATGTGAGCCAAATCACAAGGCTCAAATCCCATCTCAGAAACATAGAAATTATCTGAGCTTCAGTTAACTCTTCAGGATAACAGGAATATGAGTTATCTATTTCATAAGGCTCTTATAAGAATTAACCAAGACCACGCCTTCTTAGCCCCTGCCACTTAGTAGTAAGTAATAATGGTTTTCACGGCATTTGTTGGCAGGATGATTTTAGCAGCATTAAAAATATGCTCAACAAAGACTTGAGACATACATCCCATTAAAAAAGTTGATTTTTCTTTACAGCAAGTGTGTCAGCTGGGCATTTTAGGAATCATGGGTGAAAACAGAAGCCATCTGTAAAAGATAAGTAAGACAGAAGAATGTATTAATGACTAATCAGCACAGTAAAGGAAACCTTGACTAAATCAAAGGCAAACCCTGTGCATGGATAAGAATTCTCAATTTTCTAAAGGCATAAAATCTTCTTAAATTAATCTTCCCAAATAAAATCTTATTGAAAATACAAGCTAAGCTTTTTTTTTGTAACTAGACGTTTAATTCATTTACATTGAATTTGAAACATAAATATGCAAGAATATGCATAATTCTAAAAAAGAACTGTAATGAGGGAGTACTAGGCTTATCAGATGACAAAATGTATTTTGAATTTAATGCAATTATATCATGTGTGAAATGGCACACTAAAAATAAGATAAATGTAACAGAATAGAGTCCTGGGATTGCAAGTCAGTGGGCAAAAGGTAATCATACAACTATAAAAACATAGTCATCCTGAAAAAGAACTAAAATCTAAAATTCAACCCCTAATTCCTTATATATATGTATATTTAAAAAATACTAGGTAGATAAAAAAATTTAAAAGTAAAATAAAATACCAGAAAATGTATTTTTTTAAAATGCTAAAGAAATGTGGAGGAGTATTTTGGTAAAAAGAGAAGCATGGAAATTCTTTCTAAGGAAAATATAAAAATATATAATTTTAATAAATCAGATATGTAAATATAAACATATTCTACATGGCCAAAAATCTTCTGCATAGCATAGAAATTAAAATTAAACCACAAGCTGGGAATATAATAATTACATATATGGTGGTAAAAGGGATATTAAGTATACCGTTAACTCATAAAAATTAATATGGAAAATACCAACAATTGGAGAAAATTGGTAAAAGGCATTGAAAGGAAATTCACCTTTAAAGAAATACAAAGAATTTTAAACATGTAAAAAAATGTTCAAATAATTATTTTTAAGAATAACAAAAAGTATAAAAATTAAATATATTTTCTTTAATCAGATTGTCAAATATCATAAATGTTTATCAGACACTGGTTGTTGAGAAAGTGGACAAACATATTCTCATAGACAACGTGAAGGGGTGCAGTTGGTACAAGCTTATGGATGACATTTTGTCAAAAACTTACAATATCAAATTTTAAATAAATATTCAATTTGACCCCTTAAAAATCAAATCCATGTCTAGGAACTCAAATTTGCAAATTTTCAAAAAGATATGTATTTATTACAGAATTATTTGTCATGGCAATTGATTGGAAATAACTTGAAGAAAATCATTTACATTAATTTTAGGAAATATCTTTGAGGTATTTATGCAGTATAAGGATATCTGAGAAGAAGTTAAGTCTAAATCAACTGGTATGGAAAGAATTTAAGGACGTTGAATAGTAAAAAGCAAACACTTATATGCATAGAATAAACACACATATATACGTAAATATGCTTGTATTTGCAAGGATTATTACTGGAGAATTTTAGAAAATAGATTTCAATGACTCCCTCTGGCAGTAAAACTGGAAGACAAGGGAAGAGTGGATAGATTTACTATTACATTTATGCCAATTTGAATGGTTGCCATTTAAACTATTTATTGCTATTACACATTCTTTTTTCAAAAAACAAAAGAGATATGCAAACTTAAAAATCATATATGATGCAACTGATATTGAATAAAGGGGACAGCCTACATAGTTTTAACTATTTTACTTAGTATAATAAAAAACATAAAAATAAAGGAGTATTTTATAAATACAAGACTAATGATGAGAAAGATTAATAATGAAAATGCAGAAATTAGTTACAATAAGAGAAACGGTAAAATATATTTCAACCATTAATTCATTACTCTTTTTTTATTGATTCCGTACTGTTATATTCACTATAATTTCCAGGTGCAGTGACAAATAAGACATTATAGAACTTATACTAGGTAAAATGTTATTTATTAACCCATTCTAATAATGAATTTTTAAATTTAATAATGATGATGATTTTGAAGGTTAGAGAATGGTGCATCAGATTTAAAGTGATTTCTGGATTCCAGAATATGTTCCCTAAAGCAAAATGACTCTCTTTGTGGTAGATCACGCACATATTTGCTACTTCATCTGACTTTTCTTTTCCAGAGTTTCTTCATAGCATTTGTCATCTCTGAATTTCTGAGCATATATTAAAGGGCTTAGCATGAGTGTTATGACTGTGTAAAACACACTCAATGATTTGTCAATCAGGAAGGTTCTAGCATATCTTGCATACATAAAAATACAAGGAACAAAGAAGACAACCAGAGTTATGTGTGAACCACAGGATGAGAGGGCTTTCCTCTTTCCTTCCTGACTAAGGTTCCTTAGGGAGTGCAAAATGACACCATAAGAGAAAAGTAAGAGCAGAAACAGAATACTGCAGATCAGCCCTCCATGAGCCACAACTAAGAGTCCAACAACATGAGTGTCAGTACAGACAAGTTTCAATAAGGGGAACATGTCACAGAAAAAATGATCAATGATATTGGGCACACAGAATGGGAGCCAATGAAGAGAGATCAGTTGAACAACTGAGTGCAGAAACCCCCCAGTCCAGGACAGTATTAGCAGCACAACACACACCCATTGCCTCACGATAATCAAATAATGCAATGGCTTAAAGATGGCCACATAGCAGTTATATGCCATGGCCAACAGAAGAAAGACCTCTGATCCACCAAAGAAGTGCCCTGTAAAAGCTGGATCATACAACCATGGAATGATATGGTCTTTTGTCCAAAGAACGAGTCTGAAATCATTTTGGGGGAAAGGGATGAGACATAAATGACATCCATAAAAGAAAGGTAAACTAGCAAGAAAGAAGTACATAGGTGAGCCCAGGGACTTACTGACAGTTTTGGTCATGACAATGAGCAAATTGCCCAACATGGTCAAAATGTAGACGAACAAGAACATAAGAGAAAGTACTTTCTGTTCCTTTGGATTCTGTGTGAGACCCAGGAGTATAAAGTATGTCACATTGTTCCTTGGTTCCATCTATTCTTTAATCAGTGTTTCTATCAGATCCTAGAAATGGTTTATCTATAAAACAATGAAAATATTTTGCATGTAATAAAAGCTTAATCTTTTATTTATTTATTCAATCAAAACATGTGAATGGAGCCTCTATTTCTATCAAACCATTCATGGACATTGGAATTACCAAGTTGTATATGATAGTTCCCCCCTTCAATGATTTGATACATATTTATGAGGTCAGATAAATACAAAACAATACAATAAGTGCTATTTATAAATATATTCATGTGATTCTAAGCACACAAATATAGTAACATTTAAATCAAACTGTGATCAGATCAGTTATACCAGAGTAAGCAATATTCTAAGTAAGTTTAAAAGGAGAAGTTAGAATTGTCTAAAACAAGAATAAATGGGGGGCACAGATGTGGCTCAAATGGTTGGGTGTCCGTCTCCCATATGTAGGGACCTGGGTTCGATATCCAGGACCTCCGGGTTTAAAAAAAAAAAAAAAAAAAGGAATGAATGGGAAGTCGATTATTTGAAAAGTCAATTATTTTTAAAGTCACAAAAGTGTAAACATAAGGATTCATTTAAGGTATTTTACATCTTTAAAATGGGTTGAAGAAATAATGAATGGAAGACTATAGACCAAAGATCATTGTCCTTGATTTCCTCCCAGTTCACTGAAATCTCCTTCCTATTGCCTTTGTTTGGGTATTCCTCATTTTCCTAACCTATGAAAGCTGTAGCATCCCAATTTGTTACACATAGCCCTTATCTCTCCTCTAGTGTACAAGCTTATATATTGCAGCTACCAAATGGATATCACTGATTTGATATCCAATCAGTATTTATAAGATTAAATTTTTAATTTTCCACACTAACCTATTCCTTCCTAGTTGTTCCCCATCTCATTAAATATTTCCATCTTCCATACTATTGTAAAGAATAAATATCTCACAGTATACTTCACTCCTTAAATCCTCTGTCATTAATTACCTTTAATAAAACCTGTTGACTCTACCTTCAAAATATATCAAAATGTGCCACTCTAGTGAAGGATGTTAATGTGGGAGGTTGTGGGAGGGGTGAAAGGTGGGACATATGGGAATCCCTATAATTTTTGTGTAACATTTGTGTAATCTAAGTATCTTTTAAAAAATAAAAAATAAAAATCTTAAAAAAAAAAATCACAATGTGGATTATCTTCACTACTTCCCTGGCCTACTACAAGATTACCGCAGGTTTGTCTGTTTTCATTCATGTCTCCAATAATCTGTGATCCTATAGCAGCTTGTAGGATCCTTTTTTCAAATTTGATTTTGATCATGCCATTCTTCTGTTCAAACCCTTATCATGGATTCCTATAAAACACTCAATGATATCCAATCTTCCTACCTTGAACCACAAAAGAATAAATAAATGATGTGTTTTGCTAACTCCCCTAATTATTCTTTTATAAATCTCATTTTGGTCCAGAATTTATGATATTTCTCAAGTATACAGAATGCTTTTCCACAGATAGTTCAATGTATAATTTTATAAAGATTGATAATAGATATTGGAAAAAGGTATATTGTAAAAGCTAACCTTTCAGTTATCCATTTAATGGAAAATAATAAACTCCCAGACATCTGAGAAGGTCCATTATCTCATTAGGCTCAAGGTTTACTCCAGAACTCTTTATGCTGAGGGTGAAATCAGGTCTACTTTTCTTATTATTTTTCAGTGCTACTGAACATACCTTGGAGAAGTATCCAATCAGCTACTTGACAATTACATTTGCTTATAAATATTTCCTCCCCACTAATAACATTAGTGTACAGGCCATTAAAAACAAAAAGCCTTATTCTACTGTTTTTTGTTTTTTTTTTTTCATAAACTTCATGATTAGTTGAATGCAGAATCAGTTTTACCTTACTCAAAGTTTCTATTGCGTTCATGCTTTAAGCACTAACTGTATATAGAGAAAAACATTTCTTATGATAAAAGCTATTTTTAAAATATTTTATTTTCTAAAACTAGCTTTAGGGCCATTATTAAGTGATAGTCACCACACTTAGTTATACTTTTAATTTTGTAAAATTAGATGTTGGCAGCTATCATGATTTTTATAAATATCTAATGAGCTAAAATATATGAAAGCATATGCAGCACAGTGCGTAGACCATTATGGATACTCAATCTTTGTTTTGTTATAAAGTATTGAATATTTTAATTTCTGCATATCAGAATGTATCATAACCTTATATCCCTTTGAAATGCAAAACAAAATATGTTGAAAACAAAGTTTTCATTCCACTGATTCCATTAAAACAGGAAAAAATATTAATGAAAGGAAATAATAAAATCATAGTCATTTGTTATGCCTAACTGTGTCAGATGCTATATCCGTATAGACACACACATATATCACTCAACAAAATATATTTATATACATACAATCAAATTTAGTGAATCACATTTAACCTTTATAATAACAAGTATTGTTATCCCCATTTTATAATTGAAGAAACCAGTTCTAAATATGTATATAATTTGCCCAAGTAACAAACCTGGGTTTGAGATCTAATTTTGATTTACTTCAAAACCCCTGTGTTGCTAGTAGAAGTTTTTTTTTTTTAACTGTTCATTTTTTACAAGCTCAAGTGAAATTAATTCTTACATAAAAAGAAAATATCTACCATTGATAAGTGTGGTTCCCACTACTTTCCATTCACAGCCTTACCTTTTGAAGCCTTCCTCCCAATCTGAAAGAAGACTTTTTTCACTCACGCATATGCACCTGGAAATCCCTTTTCTTATCAAGTATGGCCACACAGGGAATAAATCTGCATTCTTTCCTGGGGATAAATTTGATTTCATATGATTGTGTGTGTCCATTTCTCCACAGGATTTTTTTAATATTTCAGAAAATTATTACTTGTATTATAGATATATTTAAAAGGAAACTATGTTGAAAACATTAAAACAAAAATTTCATTTCTAAAGATAATTTATTAAAAATGCAAACAAATTCTATATCTACATAAGAAAATAACAACTGGCCATTTACCAGGAAAATTTTTCCTAGTAACTTCTTATCCAGTACTTGAAAGAGAGAAATATCAATTCAGGTTTTTTGCCCCTAATTCTATTGTGTTGGTTTGGACAAAAAAGTTATACATGAGATTTTTAGAGTGTTGGTATGGCACAAACTAGTTGTGCTTGAGATTTTGTGGATATTAAGTCTTTTTTATATGGGGCTTTAAGCTTAGGAAAGCATCTCTTGATATAGTAATGGCAGTTTTTAAGACGATTATGTATTCTCCCCAACAGGGGCAAAGAACATTGGACCTTTTATCCTTTCTAAGTACAACAATTAATATTGATCCTGGAGTTGGAGTGTGTCCAAAACTGCTTCTTACTTAATTAAATTCACTGGGATTTTACATGCAATGTTGAAAGAACATCTATATTTAAAGAAGCTTCTAGACCAATCACATAATTGGCATCAAGGAGATGTAACATGGAGGAAAAAATAGCTCCCAAACCATTAGAAGTTAGGTTGCTGTTGAGAATAAAATATCAGCCTACTTATTTTTTGCAATTAGGTGAAATTATCATTTTCCCCCAATTTGTAATAGCAAGTTTTCCTTTCCTTGTCTTAGTACTCAAATGATTCTTGCTTAATGTTTTGTAAGATATGTTAAAATTTTATCTCCAATTTAGATATAAGAACTGATTATTTATGCAATTAATTTTTTTAATTACTGAGAAAATATAATGTGCCAGTACTATTTTATGGTATCAAGATATAGTGGTTATTCAAACAGAAAAAAAAAGATTCTGTTTAGATTGACCTTACAAGAACATACGCTAATGACTTAGAGATCTAATATAGTCTGTGATAATTTCTATAGAGACAACAGTGTACAATGACAGAAAATAAGTGCACAAATTCTACTGTGGATGCAGAAGTTAAAGAAGACCATTTTAATAGTTGTTATTAATGCTGAGATCCAAAGAATTAGAAGTTGTTACCATAATAAATGCTGTTAGAAGTGGAAGGAAAAACATTGAGAAAAGTTTGGCAAGTTCAAGACTTCTGAAAATCAGTGAGTCTGGAAGGCAAACAGGAAACGGAGAAAATAGAACACTATGAAGCTGAAAAGATGAATAGTGACCAAACGTTGAGGATATTATAGATCTTGTAAGGAATTTGGATTTTATTTAAAATAAAATCAGACGAGTACTTTTTTTTTAAATTAAGGAAGTCTCCATCCATCAAAATATGCCAAAAATAAGATAGAAGAGTTACTTGGGAATTGCTGTGTAAACATATGCTATATTGTGCTAGTGGCAGAAAGTTGAGGAATATCTTATTCATTCATCTTTCTGTTTCAGCACTAAGTACAAATGACTTGCACAGCAGGTATTCAGCAAAATTTAGATAATAATTTGAATATAACACTGTTTACTTTTCTAGCTGCCAAAGCAAATACCATGCAGTGAGTTAGCTTAAACAATGGGAATTAATTGGCTCACAGTTTTGAGACTAGGAGAAGTCCAAAATCAAGATGTCACTAAGGCGATGCTTTCTTTTTGAAGACTGGCATTCTGGGACTGGCTGCCGGGTACTTGCTGGGGATCCTCTGTCACAGGGCAATGCACATGGATGTCTCTCCTGGCTTCTCCCTGCTCTTCCTGGTTCAGGTGAACTTCAGTTTCTTGCTGCCTATGATTTTCTGTCAATCTGTCTGAATTTTGTTTTCCTTATAAAGAACTTCAGTAATAGGATTAAGAACCATTGTAACTGAGGTGGACAAATCTTTAACTGAAGTAATCTCACCAAAAGGTCCTACTTACAATGGATTCACACTTAGAGGAATGGGATAAGTTTAAGAACATCTTTTCCTGGGGTATATAAACCATCAAACCACCACACTCTGGACCCCAAAAAGACATGTACTTTCCACATACAAAATACATTCATTGCATCACAACATCCTAAAAGCCTTAAGTCATTTCAGTAACAATGTTAAGTACAAAATCTTATCAAAATCAATTATAGTATAGTCTGTCCTAGGGCACAATTCCCCCCTATATGGACCTGTGAAATCTAGAAAGAAGTTTTCTGCTCCCAATATACAATGAAAGGACAGGCATAGGGTAGACATTCCTATTCCAATAGGAAGGATTTGGAAGGAAACAGGGGTCATAGTACCCAAAAAATTCTGAAAACCAGCAGGGCAAGCTCCATCAGATTTCAAGTTCTGAGAGTCAACGATACATCAATGCTTTGTCTTCTGGGTCTGATGGATTGGCAGAACCACCCTTTCCAAGCACCTGTGCAGTGGCCATGCTCTTCCCAAACACTGGAGTATAAGTCTCATCCTCTCCGAGTGTGTAGGTCAGGTTCTCGGCTAATGCCAGGGCACAGGCCCTACCCTCTCCAAGCACAGAGTCACAATCAGGCTTTCTGTGAACCCTGGGGCACAGACCCTACCATCTCCAAGCATTAAGGCAGTAGCAGACTTCTTGAAAAATGAGGCACAAAGACCATCCATCCCCAAGTGCCAGGGCAGATGGGACTGCCCCGTCCAAGCACAAGGGTGAACCTGCCCCTTCCAGCAGTGGACTCATTCTATTGGCCTTAGAAGGTCCTTTCAGTCCAGACTTTGTTTCTATGGTTCTACCCTTCAAGTTATTCTTCCTTCAATTTGCTCCTTCTCTGTCTTATTTAGTCCAGGCTGGCAATCATTCCACTCATAAAAATTTCACATGCAAAAAAGTTGGCTTTGCATGTACTTCACAGGGGCCTAAACCATCAGGGAACAGATATTTCCACAAATCTTGTCTGCATAATAGCATTTTCATTCCTGACTTCCACTGAAATGGCTGGCTGGTTCCATGTTTAGTTAAACCCTCACATGGAATCTCATTCTGTGGGGATTCACTTTCTGGACGCTCAGGGAGGTCCCTCTTAGAGCCACTTCTGGCCCTAATTTCAGAGCATACTATCTGGATAGGGTCATACCAGAGTGGTTTTGAAGTCAGGAAAATTGATAGCTTTCCAGATTAGCCAGTGGTTGCAAAGCCTTGGTGTCAGTGAGGCAACAATTACCTCCTTAGCATGCCACTTCTTGTACAGGTTTGCCTTGGCATTTAATTCCTCTTTGCTGAACCTAGACTCTGTGACTCTAGCCCTTCCAAATATTCTATAAACTCTTTAATTGCATTTATTCTATCACTTTAAATTAAGCAGGAGGTGATTCTATGTCTTCAGCTATGATATACCAACTGACCTTAATTTCTGCATTTCAACTTATCACCAAGACTGTAATATCATTTTCAAAAGCATTTCAGTTAACAAGGGTCCTATTTTACAAATGTAGTTATTCTTCAGAGGGTAATATAGAGATAATGGCTATTTATTCAGTGAACGTTTATTGAGTGTTTATTCTGTGAGAAGCTTTGTTGTATGTACTGCTGATGCAGTAATAAATGAGACAGACATTGCCTTTCCTTTCATGGAATACATTGCAGTTTGGGAAGAGGAGAGAACAAATGAATAAATCAGGTAAACCAGATTGCAAAATACCATAAAGAAAATGTAACAAGGTGATGTGATAGAGAAAAACTCAAGGAGATAGAGACGGCTTTACAATGAGTGGTAAAGGAAGTCCTCTGAAAGAGGGAAGGTAAGGGATGAGGCATTTGAACTGTAGATTTAATGGTGATGACAAGTCAGTAGTGTGAAGATTTAGATGATGAACATTTCAGGTAGCAAGAAGAGCTTGTGTAATATCCCAAAGGTGAGAATGAGGCAATCATGACAGGAACATCATTAATGAGGGAGAGCAGGACCATATATAATGAATACTTGATTGGAAATCAATTGTGCAGGGTCTTATAGACCATGAAAAGACCAATTTGAATTTGCAGTTAATTTGGTAAAACACATTGCTTTCCTTCTACCAATTAACTTAGCAAAGATGTTGTAAGTGAATGCAATAACTTTTACATGGGAAAAAACATCATGATTAAAAGAAAAGTAGTTTCAAGTCTCTTGGATGTACACCTACCTACTCCAGTACCAACTATAGGTTCAAATAGAAGGGGCAGAAGTGCCACATGTAGGGAAACCACAAGTAAGTCCAAGTCTGTCACACTGGGGAGCACAGACCCCAAATTAGGGCCTGCTAACAAGGCACCAAACTAATGAGCTATCTGCCCTCACCATAGTGCCTGGGTGTCTCCAGAACCCTCAGGAGCCCCACTATTTGGGGTATCATCTATTTTGTCAGTCGATGAGATCCTGCTGAGACGTACATAAGTGTAAACTCTGGAATGACCTCCCAACTCACTTTAAAGTCTCTTGGCCATATAAATTCATTTGTCTTTACCTTTCCCCTTTTTGGTCAAGGTCAGTTGCATTACTAGTTGCTCCCTTGGTGCCAGGGAGGCTCATCCTGGAACTCATGTCTCACACTGGGGGGAAGTTATTACATTTATATGCTGAGTTCAGCTAAGAGAGAAGCCACATTTGAGCAACAAGGAGGCCTTCAGGAGGTAACACTTAGGCATCCTATCATATTAGGCTAAGTTTCATTTTCAAGAATAAAGATTCACCCTTTCTCTTGAGAAGGTTGTGAGTCAACACCCATACCAGCAAAATCTATGACAAGGTGGAAGGATGTAGTTTTGCAGTAAAGGGACATGACAGGGGTATAGTGATAATATTGGGTTGGGGGGGTGCAGGTTTGACAGGGGGACAGGGTGGGGAGGGTGGCTTGGCTGGTCCATGGAAGTGGGGGTAGGGTTTTGGGATGGAGCAGGTGAACACTGTGGATTGGCAGGTACATGGTTGAAATTACAATGTTGGGAATGTTCATTTGGCAATATGGCAAAGAAGGGTTACTGGTTTAGGGTGTTGGATGGAGGGCATTAGGGCCTGGGTGCACCTGGGACAGGCTTCTAGAGAGCATGTGAATGTTCATTTTGGCATAATAAATTGCATCTGTGGGTAGAGACCCACATAATGAGTGGGAAGGTTTTGGACTCCCATCTTAAGGAGGCCTGCTATGTTCTCAAACAGAGGGACGGGTGTATTAGGGTTCTATAAAGAAACAGAATCAACAGGAGATATCTGTCAATAATATGAGATTTTATCAGTCTCTCATGTTACCGTGGGGATGCACAAGTCCAGGTTCCACAGGCAAACTGCAAACCAGAGTCTCCGATGAAAGTCCAGTGAAGGTCCTTGATGAGTTTCCAGGAGATGTTGGATGTCCAAAGACGAGCTGGGAAATTCTCTCTGAATGCTGAAATTACTTCCCCTTTTAAAGCATTCAACTGATTGGATAAAGCATCACTCATTGCTGATGGCAATTCCCTGATTGATGTAGAGGTAATCAGCTATCGGTGCAGTAAACTCACTGGTGACAAGTACATAAATGTCTTTGTATTACAATTAGCCCAGTGCTTGCTTTACCAAAAAACTGGGCACAATTCCCTGGCCAAGTTGACACAGTAGCCTAGCCATCACAGACAGGAGTCACTTGAGAAGATCAGTGGTGCATAATAGGGGAGGACAGACCAGTGTTTCAAGCCCTCAGTGAAGATGCAAGCAACTATGAATCTGTCCTTCAATGAGTGAAGACTGGTGGTCACCATGGCCTGAAGGGGAAGGGGAGGAAGGAATAAAATAAATGGAAGAGGGGGCATTTTGGGGGTGATAGGAATGTTCTGCATGATCTTTCTAATATAGATACAGACCACATTAAATTTTATCAGATCTTATAAAAATATATGGTCCAAAATGGAAACCATAATGTGAACCATTGACAATGGTTAGTAGCTATGTTACAATATTTGTGCATCAATTGTAGCAAATGTACCATCCACATATAAAATATTATTGATGGGGAAAAACGGGAAACAGGGGAAGTTATTTGGTATATGAGAATACCCTGTGGTCTGTACATTACTCTGTTATGACCTAAAACTTCTTTGAAGAAAAAAAGAAAAAAAGAAAAAAGACATTGGGGGAATAAATGGAAGAAAATGTCATTGTACATACAGGACTACAATCTTACAGTGATTAAAGGCAAAATGTAAAAAAAGAAAAATTTTTGTTTCAAATATTTTTTCATTATTTTTAATAATCTAAGTTTTAGAAATATTATTTTATTTTTACTTTTTATTAACTTTTTCTGCATTTGACTTCTTATGTATAAAGCTATCATTAGTATTTCATTTTCTTATTAATTGTGTGTGGCTATTTTATTGGTTTCTTTTTTGAAGAAACTTTGGATCACAAAAAGATTACAGCTGTGGTAAGGGAGGATCATTGCTGTGGGGTGTCAGTGAGAAGAGATACATAGGAGGAAGTTCACCTGGATATACATATAAGGCATATAAACGTGTTCAAATATTCATGGGGCATTGTCATGGTGGGTGGAGATTCACACAATAACCAAAAGAATATCAAAGAATATCAAAAGAATATCCTCCAGATGGGTCTGGGGGAGCTCTGCCACATTCTTTAATGGAATAACAAGAATGCCCCAAGTGAAGGGACAATGACTTGTGAAGGAGTATGATCTATTGAAGGACCCTTGATGTTAATGACTATGCTTGTAAGCCTTTCCTCTTGAAATTGAAACTTGGCCTGGTGAGTAGGGTGCCTGGGAATTACCTACAGAGAGCCTCCTTGTTGCTCATATGTGGTCTTTCTCTGGGTTGAACTTGGCATATTGAAGCTGTGGCTTCTTCCTCAGCATGGGACATGACTCCTGGGGATGGGCCTCCCTGGCACTGAGGGATTGCTACCAAGCACCAATAAGTAATGCATCTGAAAAAAAAAACAACAAAAACAAAAAACACCTTGACCAAGAGGAGGAAAAGTTAAAGACAAATGAGTCTGTATCACTAAGAGACATTGAGGTAAGTTGGGGGGCCATCTCACAGGTGACATTTGTGCACATCTCAGCAAGATCTCATTGACAGACAGGGTAGATATGACAACAAATAGCAATGCTCCTCAGGGATATGGAGACTTCCAGACACTGTAGTCAGGGCAGACAACTCAGGAATTTGGCCCCTTCCCAGTGGGCCCTAATCTGGTATTTAGGCTCCCCAGTGTGACTAAGTTGGACTCATCAGTGGTTTCCTATGCGTGACTCTTCTGTCCTTCTATTTGAACATATGATCATTGCTGTGGGGTGTCAGTGAGAGGAGATACATAGGAGGAAGTTCACCTAGATATACATATAAGGCATATAAATGTGTTCAAATATTCATGGGGTGTTGTCATTAGAGTTGGTGGGTGTACATCCAAGAAACTTGGATCTTTGGGCTGTCCATGTGTCAGCTGGGCCCTGGATCTCAACAGAGTTGCAACGCCTACTTTCCAGTTCAATGGACTCACCCAGGACTGCTAAAGGGGAAGAGATGGGGGCCAGCTGCAGGCAGGAGGGTCCCATCCATTGGATGTGTGTGATCAAAGTTCCCCACAGTTGATGGTAGAATGGGTATCACCATCCCAGAGTCCTCAGGATTGGGAAAAAAAGTATGGACTAAAATAAATTTACTAGTATTCTACTCTAGACTTATTGTGATTCTAGCAATGGAAGAAATGCCATTGTTTTGGAGGCTGTGACCCATGGATGTGCTGGGGTTAGGAAGAGGGAAAAACAGGTGTAATGAAGGGGCATTTTGGGGACTAGGGAATCATCCTGAATGACATTACAATGACAGATACAGGCCATTATATATCCAGCCATAACTTACAGAGTCAAATGCGATAGAGTGTAGACTACAATGGAAACTATAATATGTGCTTGGTGGCAATGCTCCAAAATGTATTTGTCAATTCCAATGAATGTGCCACACTGATGAAAGATGTTGCTAATGTAGGAGGGTATGGGACATGTGGGAAGTGGGGCAAATGGAAGTCCCCTATATAGTCTCTGTAGCATTTATGTAATCAAAATATGTTTTAAAAAATAAAAAAGTGAAAAAAATACTAAAGCTTCATAAGCACAGTCATCAATATCAAGGGCCAGTCAATTGACCATCCTCCTTCCCAAGCCATTGCCTCTGTACTTGGGGGATTCTTGTTGTTCCATTACAGAATGTGGCAGAGCTCCTCAGGATGGGAATTCAATATTCTTTCGGTTATTATGTGAATCTCCACCCACCGTGACAATGCCCCATGAACATCTGAATGGCATTCCAACAACTACCCTTCGGTTCATTGGACTCACCCAGGACAACTAACAGGGAGGTGATGATGGACAACCACCATATCAAGAATCCAAGAGAATCTACAACCGCAAGCAAGAGAGTCCCATCCATTGACCGTATGGGACTGAAGCCCCCTCAATCAGAGGTGGAATGGGCATCACCATCCCAGAATCCTCAGGATTGGGGAATGAACTATGGACTAGAGTGGACTTAGAGGTATTTTACTGTAGACTTACTGTGATTCTAGCAGTGGAAAAACTTATGTCATTGATGTGGAGGCAGTGACCACTGGAGGTTCTGAGGTCAGGGAAAGGGAAAACAGGTGTAATGTGGGGGCATTTTCAAGACTTGGGAATTGTCCTGAATAACATTGCAATGGCAGATACAAGCCATTATATATCTTGCTGTAACCTACAGAATTGTGTGGAAGAGAGTATAAACTACAATGTAAACTATATTTCATGCTTACTGGCAATGCTCCAAAATGTGTTCATCAATTACAATGAATGTACCACACGAATGAAGAATGTTGTTAGTTGGGTAAATGTGGGCAGTGTGGGGAGCAGGGGATATGGGTATCCCCTAAATTTTTAATGAAACATTTATGAAATCTAAATATCTTTTTAAAAATAAAAATAAAATACAATTGCCAAATTTCAAAAAGAAAAAAGAAAAAAAGAAAAGAAAAGTAGGACATAAAGAGACAAAGTAGAGCTCAATGCTGTGACTTTCACCAAAGAAAATGCTAAAAGAGAAGCTGCCAGTAAGGACACATGAAATATTTTAGGTGAAAAGGTTGTTTCAGTCCATTAGCTTTATTTCTATTCATCCTGATTTTATGTGCATTGAATTATTAACAATTATGTTAAGCTTGTTGATGATCTTCAAGTCCAAATAGATGACAGCATATAGATACTCAATCAGGTCAAATAAAATTCCCTTCTCACTACAATAGTCAGTCCTTTAATGGTTTTGCTCATGTACTTCTAGCTAATTGTCTCTCATCCCAGGACATAGTTAGTTAAAAACTGTAAACTCTTGCTCTTAGGTTGTGACACCCAGTCTAAAGTGGCTCCCTGCCACCCTGAGTCCCCCTCTATCACATCACTTGCTTTACTATCTTTTTGGCACTTTACACTGAATTTATTTTTTATTTAATATTTTTATTTTTTTAATGTCTATCTCTCTCAACTACAAAGTATTCAAATGTGTAGGCTTTGGAGCAGTGCCACATGGATTCAAAAACTACATCATGCATTCACGACAGCTTGTGACTTTGGGTATCTTCTTTAAATTATCTAAAATTCAGTTAACTCTTTGGGAAAGGAGGACTAACAGTTACATACATCATAAGACACTTATGAGAATTAATCAAGGCAATGACTTCATAGCATAAGGCCTGCACATTGTAATAAATAAACAATAACTTTCAATACATTGGTAAATTATTATACTACAGTTCTTTCATATGTCATTTAAAAATTCATTAAATATTGGACACTTCCAAAATCTCATTTTGATTGGGTACATTAAGACTTTTAAATTAAAAATTTCACAGTAGTAATCAAGACCATCCTTCATTAATTTTACTGGGTTCACTCTGATTAATATGTAATTTTCTTATGGCCTCTTAATATAGTATCTACTTGCATTGAAGTAATAAATATAAATCACATATTTTTTTTAAAAATCTGGTAGAAATATGATACTGATGAAGATATGAGGAAGGCAACAAAACTGACGTTTATAAGTACCTATTAATTTCCAGGCACTCCCATGGATGCTTTGTATTCATAACCTCATATATGCTTAAAATAACTGAAGAAATAGGTACTTCATTTTATTGCACATATGAACTAAAATTAAAATAAAACTCTGATAGATTGTGAAATGCATGTTTGTTATACCAACTAGTGAGATGGAATTCAATCACAATTTTGTTGACCTCAGAACCCTGAATCCTTCCACATCATCTGAAACTTGGCTGCCTACAAGACTTCCAAAGGCTGAATAATGTCTTGAAAAATAAAAAATACCAATGCCTGAATTCAAAGAAGAAGTGATGTAACAGAAGGATTATGCAAGAAGGTACCTAAGGTATCTGGACCAGGACAAGATCCACAAAGGTCCTGACCCAGGCAGAATGAAGCTTCTACTAGTTCTAGAAGCAAAATAAGCCCAAAGCTGCCCAATGTTTATTCCTTAAAAACAAATTAAAAAAAAAAACCCAAAACTTATAAAATGTCTACTACGGTTCGGGCACTGTTATAAGCACTTAACATATATTGACTCATATTAATAACCCATTAATTTCATGAGGTTGCTATTATTATTACCATCTCACACATGAAGAAATAAACTTTCCCTGGTCACATTCCAATCCAGGAAATCAGACTTCAGAGTCTGCTCATAAACACTGAACCACACTATTTCCTCTGAACAAATATGTCCTTTTATTTTAAGTGTGTTTATAATCTGTTTACCTGCTGTGTTAACCTCAAGTTCCTAGAAAATGACATACTGAGCCTTGAAACAGGGCTTGGCAGGAGGAAATAAGACTCATAAGTGGATCATTTACAAGGCCTTGGAAGCACCAGAACCTATGAAGTTTGAAAAACTAGGAGAGATTGAAGAAAGGCTGATGATTTGGGGATCCATTCAAGCCCACAAATACTCCTATAAGACCAGTCAGATCTCAGAGTATTCTTTTTCACTTTACAGGATTATTCTATTTGATCCTGATAATATCTCTATATTTTCCCTTTAGTTAAAACCTGAATATGTTGTGTTTTGTCAAAGGTCACACTATAAACATTAAAATAAGAACTGAACTTGGAATATTCTTACTCAGACCCTATGCTAATCCCAATAACCTATTTCTCCAAATGCACATACAAGATATGATACATAAACTCTCCTTCACACAGTGTCTCACAGCTGCTATGACAAACACCACACAATGGTTTGGTTTAAACAACAGGTATTTATTGATTTTTGATTTCCAAAGCCAGAAATCTGATAAAAGATAAAACAATTGCTTTCTCCTGGAAGATTGCATCTTTCTGGTGCTGGCTGAAGGTAACCTTAGAATTTAGTGGGTTTCCCATCACATGAACATTTCCTCTCCTTTCTTCTGCTCATCATTGGTTTTGTTTTCTCTTGACTTCCACCTTTGAATTCTTTATAAGGCCTGCAGTAATCTGGATTAAGACCCACCTCATTCAGTTAGGCCATACCTTAACTCAATGAACATCTACAAAAGGTTCTATTTACAATGGGTTCAACCCAACAGGAATGTAGATTAAGAATATGTATAAATTGGGGTGAGTAAAAATGTAAAATGGTAAAACAAGACTCTTAATATGAAAGTCTAGATGTAATTAACAAGAACAACGAGTTTTAGTCCAAATAATGCAAAAGAATAACTGTTAAAGCTTTCTTTGGGAGAAAAAAAAAAGAAAAAGAGAGAATTAGATCAGATCATGATTTAAGATTAGAAACTATAGAAAGAGAAGACAATAAAAGCTTAAAGTATTCCTATTTATCAGAATATTTTAATTTTTTGCAATTGCAAAGATAGTAATTGTGTATTATATGATTTATGAACATATGACAGTTTCATGGATCTCATAGCCTCTTGTATAAAGGAAAATTCTCAAAAAATACATTAATAAGGCAACTTCAAAACAGGCTGAAGCTGTGGACACAATCTATAGCACTATTATTCAAAATGTGTGTAAATTTCACCTGCTTCAGAAACATCTGGATTATTTTCTTAAAATGCAGTAATAGCAATCTAACAATAGTATCACTACTTACAGTCACTACAGCTGTGTTCTGGGTATTTGCATTTCAAAATGAATTCTAATTGATTCTGACAGTACAGTAGGATTGGCAACCAAATGGGCACTAAGTAAATTTAAATGAGATATCTTTATAATTATAAATAATTACCTGATTGATCTTTTCTTCAAGCTCCTATAGCCAACATCAAACTAGTTTTTGACAAATTGTGTTTACTTGATTTTGAACACCTAGAAATCATCTTCTTTTCTCTTTTACATTTAAAGGATAAAATCACTTTTTATATTGTCTTGAATATATCTCAGATGAAATCATCTTCTGATCCTAGAGCTTCCTCATAACATTTTTCACCTCTGCACTCCTGAGAGTGTAGACCAAGGGATTCAACGTGGGAGTTACCATGATATAAAACACGGCCACAACTTTGTAAATGGAGAAGGTGGTCACTGGGCAAAGATACACAAATATGGAGGGCACAAAGAATAAGATGACAACAGTTATATGAGAGATACAGGTGGACAGGGCTTTGTGTCTCCCCTCCAAGCTGTGAAATTTCAAAGTGCACAGGATGGTTGTATAAGAAACCATCAAAAGGAGCAAGTTTAACAGACAGATGAACCCACTGTTGGCAGTAACGAAGAGACCAAGGATATGGGTGTCCATGCAGACAAGTTTCAATAAAGGGTTCAACTCACACATGAAGTGGTCTATGATATTTGGGCCACAAAAAGGCAGCCAAACTGTGAAAAGGGTCTGAATGGTAGCATGGACAAAACCTCTGGCCCAAGCCACTCCCACTAGGAAGCCACATACTTTTTGGCTCATGATGGCTGTATAGTGCAAGGATTTGCAAATGGCCACATAGCAGTCAAAGGCCATTACTGTGAGCAGGATGATCTCAGTTGCACCAAAAAGATGCTCGGCAAAGACTTGAGTCATGCATCCCCTAAAAGAGATGGTTTTCCTCACAGCCAGAGTGTCAGCTAGCATCTTAGGGGCAATAGAGGAAGAACAGCAGCCATCTAGAAAGGATAAATAAGACAATAAGAAGTACATGGGGGAATCCCAGGGCCCTGGTGGTGCTGATGGTGATCATGATGAGCAGGTTGCCTGCCAGGGTGACCAAGTAGACAATTAAAAACATAGCAAGTGAAAATTTCTGAAGCTCCACATTCTTGGCTAGCCCAGGAAGATGAATTCTGTGACATTATTCATCCTCTCCATTATATTCAACTCAGGTGCCAAGTGATTTACCTGAAAAAAATAATTAAGCTCATCTTCAGTAGTGGCACTTTCACTTATGAATACCCATGGAGTGCCTAATTTTTCCTAGTTTTACTTAGTGAACAAGAAATGCAAAATTATATCAACTCTCCCATTTTTATATTCAACAGGTGACACGAGAGGTGGTGCTTATTTTGTTCTTTATAATTTCTTTATTTTCTTTTAATTTTCTACAATAAAAGTGTATAATTTTTAATTTAGGAAAATAATGTTTTGGCATCAGGTTTCAAGAACCAATCCATTAAATGGTCATATAATCAGCTCAGTCACAGATACCCAAAATTGCACGTATTTAGCCCCAAAGTGGCTGGACATATTTACGAGAGAACAAGTAAAATCATTTTACTAATATCATACAAAAATGTTTAAAAGTATATAGAGATTCTTTCAGGCTCTATACTCCATGAGCCATCCATTTTCTTGTTTTGTCTTCCTAGAAAATATCTCCACTTTCTCAAGACTGAAAGGTGATGCTGCTACATCCTCCTTATCTAAGAGATTGTATTGAATGTCCATTGTCGCAATTGTCACATTGTCTCATATTCATCTGTGTGTGTCCAATGCTATGGGTCATTGAAGGCAAATATTTTGACTTTTTACTGTTTTAGCCTTAGCCATTCTTATATTCACAGTTCTGGCCAAAATGTAAACAGTCATAAAGTATTTGCTCAGAGAAGGAGAAGGAAAAAGGCAAAAGAAAAAGAAATGGGAGGTAAAGAGAAAAATAGAAATATTTGAGAAAGCAAAGAAAGAGAATGGGGCATTAAATTCAAAGACAATTTGAATCCTAGAGTAATCATCCTTAATCACTATGTAACATTAATTAATTTTATCTGTCACTGTTCAATCTCTTCATCTATTAAACAATGAACAATTATACTTATATATAGTATAGTACTTATATATATATGTGGTGAGCATTAAAATTGTTGCAAGTGTTCTATTATTTTTCTATAGTTTTACTTTTCTCATGGAAATACCATAAAAAAATGGAAAAAAGTAACATTATTTTTTTTACATATGAAATAAAAGAATACTTAACAAAAAAGAATACGTAACATAAAGATTGTTTCTGGGGGCCTTTTTTCATTTGTTTGTGCTATTCAATAATTTTCTAAACAAATATTTCTTCTAAATTAGACTCTTAACTTCGAGTATGTCTTTCAAAACTGTAAGACCAATTCACTACTCAACTAAATAGTTGAGAAAAAGTGATGCTTTACAAGACTTATGACCTTTTTATGTTCCTATCTATCCTGCTGGCCAATGTTCAGTACTATAAAGCATTAGCTGAGTAGGAGATAATGTGAAACAAAGAAAGGGAGAGAGAAAGAAAGGGATGAGAAAGAGAAGAAAAATGGATGTAAACAAAGTCATCTAATACTTTTTTTTTTTTAAGATGTAGGTATCTTGTAATATGTTATAGAAGTGCTGGATTTAAAAAGCAAACTTTGTAAATTTTAACTGGCCTCATTAAAGAGGTTATTTTTGGAAAACACTGCATAGATTGATATAACAACTTATTTGCCATCTATTGATTTTTGGCAAACTAAGAACATCTTAAACCGTTTGTAGATTTTTCATCTAGTGTGTGTTCAACCAGAGCCGTGATTATACTAATTTAGTAAGCAGAAACTCAGACTTTCCAGAAAAGAAAAGATCAAAGCAAGATCAAAAACAAGAAAATTGTGACCTTTTTACATATCAGTGTACATCTATTTGTCAAGAACTTCTTACTGAGCCTGAGCTTGCTTCTATAATAAACCATCCCAGGAAGTATACATATTCAGCTTTGGTGTTTAAAAAGAATTTGAGTCTTTGAGAAGGGGTAAAATCAAAGACCCATCCATTTCCATTTCTATTGGACCCATGGAAATATTGGAGGTTTTTAAATTATTAGATGAAATTTTGTTGGCCTTGATCGGGGCCCTAACCATAGGGTAGTCATTTTTAATGCTGGAAAAAAATAAATCCAATTACCAAGACATCAGCAGCAGTTTTGAGGTACCCTGAATGAAAAATCTCATGATGCCAATCCTTCTGGCCTTTCCACAGCATCAGTGCTCTGCCCAAAGGCAAATATTTTGGTCCTTCCTTCTCCTACCATTTCACTGGATGTCCATGTCTGGCCCCAGGCGTGGCAGGGAGATGCACTGCCTTTGTTATTTGTTCTGCTCCGAACTCTACCCTGTCCTTCTTTCTCGACTCATTCAGTTCCCATGCCATAGAGAGACACTTTTATTTAAGTAGGTGAAATCATCCCTGGGCTAGTTCCTCAAGGGAAGAATAATTAATATTAGGAGTCTTTGTCAAAATGGCAACCAAATGTGTATTCCTTCTTCCTACTTTCCTGCTGAGTCAGAATATATATTCTTTATTTCTAATTTTTTAAACAAATATTCATTGAACCTTAAAATTGACCAGTCACAGTTTTGCTCAATAATGATGACAGTAAGAGCTATTGAGCACCACATCTATATTAAACACAACTTATGTGATACCCTTTGTGGTAGGTACTAATAATATTCTCATTTTTTGGATGAAGAAACTGAATCACTATGAATTTAAGTAATTTACCCAAGAAAAACCAAAGCAGGTGGCTGAACTGAGATTTGTATCTGTCTGCCTCCATAACGCAAAGAATATCTCTGCCTTCATGATGCAAGAACTCAACACTAAAGCAACAAATAGACAAGCACCCTGTCTCCCTGGAGCAGCTTGCCCTTCAGAACACATGTTTTGAAATCTGTAGTTGCTGTGCTTTGGGGCCCTTTCTTTCTGTTTGTTTAGGCATTGCTCCTGGTAGTGTTGGTGCTTCACAGTTGATGTTGGTGGAAGGATTTCAGGGTAGTTTCCACTTTTTTAAGATTATTGACAGGTTGCTATGGAAACTTGTTCACATCAGCAGGTATTTATGTGCCATACTACTCTTTGCATGTATATCTAAGAGTCAAACCTATGAATCATAGGTATGTAAATATTCAAGAGTACTAGAAAATGAAAAATTGTTTCCTGTGGTAGTTTTGAGAATACATACTCCCAGCAGTAATGTCTGAAAGCCCACTGGTTCACAGCCTCTATGTCACATAGTATTCTCACACTTTTTTTATTTTTGTAAATTAAATGTCATCTTATTGTTGGTTTCATTTGCATTTTCCTAATTTTTTATGATTTGATTATAGCTCCATAAGTTTATTTGTTACAACTCTTTATTTTCTCTGAAAATAAATATACCCATTTTACTATTGGGTTATTTGT
>JAQZBX010004508.1:30901-60073 GCA_029593785.1 Cabassous unicinctus | reverse complement strand
TTTCTGTTTTCTTTGTGCCCAAAAGTTCAGTCCTTAGTGTATTTTGCTCATCTAGTATCTTGCTATAAGCTACAAGGAGAAGCCAAGTCACATTCTCCATGTTTACTTTGGAAAGTTCTTCAGCTAAATTCTCTGGTTTGCCATTTTCAAATTGTGTCTTCCATATAACACCAGGAGTTAATCTTGCTAAGTTCTCTGCAACTTTAAAACATGGATTGCCTTTCCTCTAGTTTCCAATAATAATTTCATCATTTACTTCTAAAGCATCATAGAAAGTCTCTTTAGCGTCCATATTACTATCAACAGTCTCTTCAAAGTAATCTAGACCTTTTCCATCAAGCATTTCACAATTCCTCCAAAAAATACCACTTACCCATTTATAAAACAGTTCCAACATTTTGGTATATGCAAAACCACTTTCCCACTCCTTGGTACCAAATTCTGTATTAGTCAGCCAAAGGGGTTCTAATGCAATATGCCAGAGAATGGTTGGTCTTTATAAGGGTATTTATTTGTGGTAGAAGTCCACAGTTATCAGACAATAAAGCATAAGTTTCTTCCCTCACCAAAGTCCATTGTCACATGTTGGAGCAAGACAGCTGCCAACGTTTTCCACGGTTCAGGCTTCTTTGGCTCCTCTCTTCCCGGGGCTGCATTTCTCTCTGGGATCAGCAACTATGTTTCCTCCACAAGGTCAGCTGTAGACTATGAGGCTATCTAGGCTTTGCTTCTCTCCTCAAGGCCAGCTGTAAACTCTCAGCAAATGGCTTGTTTCTATTCTGGGGCCTGTTCTCCAATACCAAAACTCCAACATCAAAACTGCTATTCAAAACTGCTGCATCTCTGTTCTTTGTGATGCCTTTTATATTTTCTTCCCCCACCCACCAAGGGGTGGGGCTCAATGCCCTACTGACATGGCCCAGTCAATGCCCTAATCATAATTTAATCATGCCCAGATTAGCATATCAATTTACAAGCATGATCCAATTATATTTTTGGAATTCATGATTACACCAAACTGCCCAACTGCAACACACAGCTTCCTGGAGAACATTGTCCCAGCCCTGGGCAATTTGGTGCTGTAATTAAGTCTTCAAAAGGCCATTCACCATTGCATTAATCCAGATGCTTCAGGGTGATGGGGAACATGGTAAGACCAGGGAATTCTATGGGCATGTGCCCATTGCCACACACCATTTGCTGTGAAATGACTTCTTGATAAGAAGCAATGCTGTGTGGAATGCCATGGCAGTATATAAGACATTCAGTAACTCCATGGATGGTAGTTTTGGAAGAAGCATTGCATGCAGGCAATGCAAATCCATATCCAGAGTTTGTGTCTATTCCAGTTAAAACAAATCATTGCTCCTTCCATGGTGGAAGTGGCACAATGTAGTCAACCTGCCACCAGGTAGCAGGCTGGTCACCTCGAGAAACGGTGCCATATGAGGGGTTGAGTGTGGGTTTCTGCTATTGGCAGATTCGGCAATTAGCAGTGGCTGTAGCCAAGTCAGCTTTGGTGAGGGGAAATCCATGTTGCTGAGCCCATGCATAACCTCCATCACTACCTCTATGGCTACTTTTTCATGAACCCATTGAACAATGACAAGAGTGCCTGGGAAAAGAGGTTGAGTATTAGCCATAGAGTGGGTCATCTTGTCCACTTGATTGTTAAAATCTTCCTCTGCTGAAGTCATCCTCTGGTGAGCATTCACATGGGACAAAAATATGCTCGTGTTTTTTGCCCACTCAGGAAAGTCTATCCACATATCTCTTCCCCAGACCTCCTTGTCACCAATTTTCTAATCATGTTCCTTTCAAGTCCCTGACCATCCATCCAAACCATTGATAGCAGCCCATGAATCTGTGTACATATGCAAAATGAACAACCAGGTGCATTGCTTGAAGTTCTGCCCACTGAGAGCATTTGCCCTCACTGCTAACCTTCAAGGATGACCCAGAAAATGGCTACAGTGCTGCAGCTGTCCACTTTCAGGTGGTACCTGCATATCATGCAGGATCATCTGTAAACCAGGCCTGAGTTTTCTCATCCTCAGTCAACTGATTGTAAGGGACTCCCTAAGAGACAAAAGCTGTGGTCTGCGAAAGAGAAGGTAACATGGCAATGGTCGTGAACATGGGCATTTGTGCTACTACGTCATGTAACTTGCTTGAGCCTTCAGGACGAACTTGAGCACTATCTTGTATATACCACTTCCACTTTATTATGCAGTGTTGCTGTGCACGCCCAACTTTATGGTTTAGTGGGTCAGACAATACCCAGCTAATGATAGGTAACTAAGGTCTCATGGTAACTTTATGGCCCACGGTTAAGTATTCAGTCTCTACTAAGAACCAGTAGCAGGCCAAAGCTGTTTCTCAAACGAAAGTAGTTATCTGCAGAGGATGGCAGGGCCTTGCTCCAAAATCCTAAGGGTCTCTGCATTGTGATTCCCCTACTGGGGCCTACCAAAGGCTCCAGACAGCATCTGTATTTGCCACTGAAACTTCCAGAACCATTGGATCTGCTGCATCA
Source organism: Cabassous unicinctus (assembly GCA_029593785.1). Lineage (NCBI taxonomy): Eukaryota > Metazoa > Chordata > Mammalia > Cingulata > Chlamyphoridae > Cabassous > Cabassous unicinctus. Next base: position 57,537 of record JAQZBX010004508.1, on the reverse strand, counting down.
TATGGTCCAAGTGGTAGTGCAGCTTGCACAGCAGCCTGGACCTGTTGCACAGCCTCCTCTTATACTGGTACCCAATCAAAACTAGCAGCTTTTCTGGTCACTCAGTAAATGGGCCAGAGTAGCATACCCAAAGGTGGAATGTCTTGTCTTCAAAATCTGAAGAGGCCAACTAATCATTGTGCCTCATTTTTGGTCATCGGAGGGGCCAGATACAACAGGTTATCCTTTCCTTTAGAAGGGATATCTCAACATGCCCCATACCACAGGACAACTAAAAATTTCACTGAGGTGGAAGGACCCTGTATTTTTGTTGGATTTATCTACCATCCTATCTCATGCAAATGCCTTACCATTAAGTCTAGTGTCTTTGCTGCTTCTTGCTCACTAGGTCCTATCAACATGATATAATCAGTATAATGGACCAGTGTGATGTCTCATGGGAGGGAAAGATGATCAAGGTGCCTGTGGACAATATTATGACATAGGGCTGGAGAGTCGATGTACCCCTGAGGCAGGACAGTGAAGGTATGCTGCTGGCTTTGCCAGCTGAAAGCAAACTGTTTTTGCTGGTCCTTACTAATGGCAATTGAGAAAAAAAGCATTTGCCAGATCAACAGCTGCATACCAGGTACCATGGAAAGTGTTGATTTGCTCAAGCAATGATATCACATCTGGGACGAGCTGCAATTGGAGTCACCATCTGGTTAAGTTTATAATAATCTACTGTCATCCTCCAAGTTCCATCAGTTTTCTGCATAGGCCAAATAGGAGAGTTGAATGGGGATGTGGTGGGAATCACCACTCCTGCATCTTTCAAATCCTTGATGGTGGCACTAATTTCTGGAATCTCCCCAGGAATCTGGTATTGCCTTTGATTTACTATTTTGCTAGGTAGGGGAATTTATAGTGTCTCCCACTTAGCCTTTCCAACCATAATAGGCCTCCCTCTACAAGTCAGGAATCCAATGTGAGGATTCTGCCAGTTATTGAGTATGTCTGTACCAATCATGCATTCTGGAACTGGGGAAATAGCCACAGAATGGGTCTGGAGAATAACTGGATCCACTGTGAGATGGACTTGAGCTAAAACTCCATCAATCACCTGACCTCCATAAGCCCCTACTCTGACTACTGGGCCACAGTGACATTGTGCGTCTCCTTTAATTAATGTCAGTTCTGAGTCACGTCTCATAATCCCTCAAATGTGCCATCATTTCCTTTTCCCCAATGCACAGTTAATCTGGTAAAAGGCCACAATTCTCCTTGGGGAAGGGTAGGAAGAAGATTAACAGTATAAATTTTGGCAGGTTAATACGGGCTCTGGGTCTGTAAACTGTCTGAAGTCCGGGAATTGATTACGCAGCCATGATTCTTTACGTTTGTAATTTGAGTTAGGGTTTTGTTCACTAGATCTAGAACTCTTCTGCTTATACTGATCCAGAAGAAAATTAGTAGACTGCCTCTATATTTCACTTCTAGGTAACCCACGATCTATTAGACAATGCCATAACTCTATTGCAACTCAGACTATTTTGAATGCTGTTTTGAACCTGACTTTCATTTTGGTAACCACACCTACCTTGTCTTTGGTGATTAACTACTGATACTTAACTTTTACTTGACCGAGATCTGATCACCCCCATAATGTTTAAGGATTCTAACCATTACAGCCATCCCTACAGTAATATCTGGAATAAAGAGAAGAGCAACCACAGAGGTCTTCAGAGAAGATGGAGTTAGTCTTACAAATTTATTAACAGTCCTGGTTAAAGGTTTGTCCTGTGGACATTCCTGGAGTGAGTGGGCAGGTCTCAAATTATAAATCCATTCTAGCATTCCAATCTCTCTAAGCCTTTGAATTCCCTATTCTATTGTATACCAGGGCAAATCGGCATCTCAACCTCAGACATGCTAGACCATCTTTTGGTCCGTGTGTCAGTCAGCCACCCAAACAAACTGTTAAAGCCCTTTCTAACCCCTCAAGCCACAGTGTCGAATCCAGAATTTCTGCTTAGTGGGCCCATATTGATAAATTCATCCTGATCCAACTTTATATTCCTTCCGCCATTATCACATACCCTTATTATCCATTCCCAAACATATTCCCCTTATTTCTGTCTATATAAGTTGGAAAACTCATGCAGTTCTTTCAGAGTATAGAGCACTTCCTCAAGGGTCACACTTTGTATTTCACCTTTGGGGATTTGTTTGTGATTTTAGTCTAGTAATAAGTCTTGAAGACAAGAGGGGTAGTGGGGATGGGTAAGGAAAAGGATTAGAAATGTCTTTCAAGATACTGACCTTGGGGCATTCATTTGCATTTTCTTCTGGTGAGTCAGGATTAATCTCTTCATGCAGGGGTTGGAAGGAAGATTCCTCAGGGCATTCTGGAAGTTGGGCAATGCCTGCTGGAGTTTGCCTGGTACCTGCCTCATGACTGGGAGGAGGTCCAGGCTCTAGGGGGCAGGATGGAGGCAAGACCATGCCTGCTGGAGTTTGTTTGATACCTGTCTCAGGGCTGGGAGGAGGTCCAGACTCCCTGGGGCATGCCATAGGCTGAGCAGTGCAGGCTTCAGTTTGGCTGGTACCCACCTCAGGGCTGGAAGGAGATCTGGACTCCCTGGAGCAGGATGGAGGCTGTATGATACCAAGTTGACAAGGTGTGGTCTCCACATGGCAAGCCATTGAAGGTTTTTCTGGCAATGTCTCAGCAGAATTTAGGGTTCCAATGTCCCCACCATTATTATCATCACCCCATATGTCTCCCTCCCAATCCATGAAGTTCCACTCCTTTCCAATCAATGCCTTCACTTTAATTGCAGAAACCCTGTGGGGTTGAGATTTTAGTTTCCTTTATAATGCTACTATTTGCACAATGAGAGTCTGGGTTTGAATCTCAGATATCTCAAGTCTATCTGTAGTCTGTGACTACAAGAGACAAGATTTTATTTCAAGGCATGCATAGCAAGTTTCACATCACTTATGCCGCACTTAAGTTTCAAATTTGAAGACTTTAACTCATTTCTTTCTTTTGTAACTTTATCCAGAGTACATAGGAAGAGGCAGCCAACATCATTTATAACTTTTGACTCCATGAAATTATGTTAAGGTGTTGAAATCACTCTCACCCAGGTCCTTGCTTCTTATAAGTGTGGAAGTAGGGGAATCCACTGATGCTATTTTTCATATCTCTATTGCCAGCTCACACCATGGACTGTTAGCAACCTCTTCCTTATTGGAAAGGGAGTCATTATAACACTTGAGTCCAATTAGAGTAGAGAGCCAATTACAAAATTCCCAGAACCACCTCAGGTATCCCATGTTTAAGACTCTGTTCCTCAAGAACCAAGCTGTAGTAGTCAGGGTTCTCTCGGGAAGCAGAATCAACAGGAGATATTTGACAATAAGATTTTATAAGAGTCTCTCACATGACTGTGGGGATGCACAAGTCCAGGTTCCACAGGCAGGCTGCAAACCAGGGGCTCCGATGAAAGTCCAATGAAGGTCCTTGATGAGTTTCTGGGAGAAGCTGGCTGTCCAAAGAGGAGCTGGGAAATCCTCCCTGAATGTTGAAATCACTTCCCCTTTTAAGGCATTGAAATGATTGGATAAAAGCATCACCCATTGCTGACAGCAATCTTCCTGATTGATGCAGATGTAATCAGCCATCCATGCAGTAAACTCACTGGTGACCAAAGTCCATAAATGTTCTAGTATTACAATTAGCCCGGTTCTTGACTGACTAAACACTTGGACAAAATTAACTGGCTGAGTTGACATATTAGCCTAACCATCACACCATTACAAGCAACAACTCACTACAAGAAAACTGATGTGGTATTTTAAAATCAGACCTCTTCCCCCCAAAATATAGCAAAAAAGAAAACAAAAAATATCATTGTCATGACATAACAATTAAATCAGGGAGACAATAGAATATATATAAAATATATGCATTTTTAAAAATATCATATAGGGAAGAGGTTCACCTGGGGCATTCTTATAAGTCATATGAATGAGTTCAATTATTCATAGGGCATTGTCCTAGTGGGTGGAGATGCACAAAATAACTGAAAGAATATCCAATTCCCATTTTGGAGGCTTCTGCCACATCCCCAAATGGAACAGCAAGAATCTTGTGAGTACAGGGGCAGTGACTAGTGAAGGAAGATGGACCACTGATGGGCATTTTATATTGATCACTGTACCTATGAACTTTTTCTTTTGAAATTGAAACTTAGCCTAGTATTGTAATTTACCTAAGAGTTACCTCCTGAGAGCCTCCTTGTTGCTCAGATGTGGCCTCCCTCTAAGCCAAACTCAGCGTATAAATGCAGTGTGAGATATGACTCCTGGGGATAAGCTTCTTTGTCAATGAGAGTTTACTAACCAAGCACCAACTAGCAATGCAACTGGAAAAAGACCTTGACCAAAAGGGGGAAAGGGTAAAGGCAAATGAGTTTATATGGTTAAGAGACTTCAAAGTGAGTTGGGAGGTCTTTCCAGAGGTTACTCTTATTCATATCTCAGCTGGCTCTCATTGACTGCCACAGTGAATATTGCCTCAAATATTGGGGCTCCTGAGGGCTCTGGAGACATCCAGACATTATAGGCAGGCCTAACAGCTCAGGAGTTTGACAGCCTGCCAATGGGCCTTTGGAATTTGTGTTCCCCAATGTGACAGAGATGGAATTAGCTGTGGTTCCCTACACATGGCTCTTCTGCCCCTTCTATTTGAACCTATTGTTAGTACTAGAGTTGAAAGGTTTATATCCAAGAGACTTCAATCTTTTGCCTTTCCATATGCCAGTTGGGGCTGAATCTCAACAGAGTTGTAATACCTACTCTCCAGTTCACTGGACTCACCCAGGACAACTATCAAGGAGATTATGATGGACATCAATCATCCCAAGGAACAGACAGAGTCTAAAACTGCAGGAAATATAGTCCTATCCATCTGTCCCATGGGAACTAATCTCCTCTTAATTAGAGGTGGAGAAGGCATCACCAACCAAGAATCTTCAGTATTGGGGAATGATCAATGGACTAGAATGGATTTACTGTTATTCTACTATAGACTTATTGTGATTGTAACAACGGAAGAACTTTTATCATTGATGTGGAAGCAGTGGCCACAGTAGGTTCTGAGAAGGAGAGGGAAAAATAGGTATAAAATGGGGGCATTTTCAGGTCATTGGAATTGTACTGAATGATGTTGCAATGATGGATACAGGCCAATACATATCTTGTCATATCTTCCAAAATTGTGCTGGAGACAGTTTAAACTAAAATGTAAACTATAATCCACCCTTAGTTGCAATGCTTCAGTATGTTTTCATCAATTGTAACAAATGTACCACAATAATGAAGTATGCTGTTAATATGGGAAAGTGTGGAAGGGGTAGGGATTCAGGCATATGGAAATCCCAAACATTTTTTATGCAACATTTATGTAATCTAAGTATCTTTTTAAAAAAAAATTTAAAGAGTATTCAAGAAATAACATAAAATAATAAAAATATCATATTCATGTTTCTCTCCACATAGAAATATCTCCAAATAAATCTATATCTGTATCTATATATCTGAATCTCAGTATAACTATATTTCTATTATATTTGTTTCCAAATCTATACATTACTCTATATAATTTATCTTCATTTTTTTTTTTTGATTCGTAGGATTTATTTGAATATTCTGGACATGAGTTCTTTGTCAAATATATATCCATATATATATATTTCAAAAATTGTCACCTACCATATGGCTTATCTTTTGACTATTGCATTGTGGTCTTTTGATAATCATAAGATTTTAATTTTAGTATAGTCCAATTTATCAACATTTTCCTATATAGTATTTGATATCATGTGTGTTCCCTGTGAGTGGTTCTTCAAAGGTAGAACTCTGGGATTGATTTAATCATTTCTTTGGCTTGGTATATAGTGTTGAGTTCTTGCTAAAGACAAAAAGGAAGCTAGTGATCCATTGCTTACTTTGAATTAATTGCTTGAGGAAAGTGCCCTGGGTCTAAATGACTGCCTCACTTGACTGATAAGTTAATACTGATGAGTAATTAGATAGTATGTTGTTACATCTACTTCTGACTGACAGAAAGAGAATGCCAAATTCAGGGATTTAACTTTCAGTCCAATATTATTATGGAATTCAGAGCCCAGAATAAGACAGTGATTACTCAGGAAAATATAAAACAGGCTAATCATTTCAACAGCATGAAGATAATGCAGGGATATGACTAAACAAGTTTTGGAGGGCTAAAAAAAATCAAAGAAATATCAACTTCAGGGAGCAACTACCAAGCCCCAGGCCTGGAAGAACAAAAATATAAGATTAGAATCATCAAAACAAAAGGGAATATTTTGTGCTTCAATGGAAAACTATGTAATAGTTTTTATCACCTCTTTCTTCACTGTCTAATTCTAGCCCTTTAATACCTTTGAACTCTGTAAATTGTAGATAAATGTTAGCAAGGCAAAAACAAAATATTGGCTATAAGCCTGCAAATTCTATTAAGTGGAGATACCATTGACTTTCTTGCCCTATTTTGGAAGATGATGATTTGGCCACATTTGCACATTTATTTCAATATTACTAATTAAGGAACATTTAGGATCTATGGATTCTCCTTTAACAATTGCCAAAGAGGTTTATGAAATTTTTACAGTCCTTTGAAATAGAGCTGTCTTAGATAAAATAGAGGCCTCTGGAGGAGAAATAATTGTTGTTTTATGGGAGTAATGCACTTAAATCCCTGCAGACTTCTCTGAGACTTTCAATATTAATAAAAAGATCAGGAAAGTAGACAAATAAAAGAAAACAAAGAAGCAGTTATCCATTAAAACTTTCAGTGTTGATGAAAATGTTCTATACACACTATGCAATATGATAGCTATTAGGCAACTTTCATTATTGAACACTTGAAATATAACTTGTCTAATAGAATAAGTGAATTAGTAATTTTATTTAATTTTAATTAATTTAAATGACAGTCACTAGCTTCTGCCATATTGGGCAGCAATATGAGTGCCATATTGGACAGCTAGAGAGTGCCATTTCTAAATACTATGTGTAATATTAAAATTCTGCAAACCTTTTTCAAGGATAAACTGTGGTTCAAGGTAATGATTAACATAATCTCAAATAATACAATAACTGATGAAAGTGTTTCTATATTCAATTATCAACCCTGTTGCTATGTTGATCTAACCTTTGATTTAGAGAAAGTGGCCAAATATGATGACATCAGGAAGGTGGTGAAGCAGGTATCAGATGGCTCCTGTAATGGCATCATGGGCTACACTGAGGACCAGGTGGTCTCCTGAGACTTTAACAGTGACACGCATTCTAGCAATTTTCATGCTGGGGCTCACTTTGCCCTCAGCAAACATTTTGTCAAGCTCGTTTCCTGGTACAACAATGAATTAGGCTATAGCAACAGGGTGGTGGACCTTATGGTCCACATGAGCTCCAAGGAGGAAAAACCCCTTGGACCAGTAGCCCTAGCAACAGCATGAGAGGAAGAGAGAAGCAGTCATTGCTGGGGAGTCCTAGCCTAACTTGAGAATCACCCATTTTCCACAGCTTCCATACTAGACCCCCTGAAGAAGGGAAGGGGCTCAGATGGCACTACATTGTCATGTACCATCAATAAATACACTGTACCCAGCCAAAATAATAATAAATAGAATTGATGAAGGAAACCGGAAAATTGAAATAAAGAGAAAAATATATAGTTACCTAAGTACCTCAGGTAACACTGCCTATAGCCAAACGTGCTATATAGCACCTATATATATATATAGGTTCACAATTAAAGGGAAATTATATTTAGTTATTTGCCCTTATGTCTGTTACTGCTATTATTGTTGTGATCATGTAGTTTTTATTATTTTAATAATTAAAATAAAATACCAAAACAATAGAGAAAAGCTGGTAATTACTCTAGACTACATATCTTAAAATTGTTACTAAACTTCATATGGGGTTATTTTAAATTTTGAGTAATTAGTGATTGGTATAAATAAGCCATATGTTTATAGAATACAAGGAAATGTGTTAGAGTAAAACCTAGCTGGAGGCAGATATTCAATTTACTTGAAGAAGACACCTTAGAAAAATATTTTTAGATATTTGAAATAAGTGTAGCTTTTTAGGTGTTATTGTGCCTCATGTACAAAAATTGACAAACTACAAAGCAAGAATATTTCACAAAATAGAATGTGAATTTTACATGTTAATGCATAAATATATCATCCAGAATTTTAAGGAGGGAAAAATAATTTTCAAAGGGAATAATGGGCAAAGCGATTCGATGGAAAATTTGCAAATTAAATCTTTCACATTGATATAGGGGGGACGCAGATGTGGCTCAAATAGTTGGGTGTCTGTCTCCCATATGGAGGGACCTGGGTTCGATCCCCAGGACCTCCTGGTAAAATAAAAAAAAATTAAAAAAATAAAAAAAGATTAAAAAAAAATGACATCGATATAGAAATGGAAAAATAAAATTTAGTAAAATAATGTGATAAATCATCACTGATTTTCCCATATGAACAGAAAAAATAATTTTAAAAATAGTTATTTTAAAGCTGGTTGAAAGGCAGTGAGATAGATACCCTGAGACTCTGCTGATAGTACTAGGAATTGATGTTATATTTTGGAGTTACACATTTTACTTTAACAGTCAATGTAATGAATCACATTTATTGGTCTGGAGGTTATATTTTCAAGTATGATTTTAAAAAGTCATCATAAATATCAACAAAATTGTATATAATAATAAATCAATTGAATACACCAAGGTCACAAAAAAGAAGATAGAAGTATAGATAATTTTCTGCAGGTCATAGGATAATATGAGTTGGAATATAAATAGAATAGCAAGTAACAGTGAAATGACCTTAAAATTAAGTGGAGACATGAAGAATCTATTCTTAAAGTGCAGAAGTTAAATAAAGACAGACTTTGAAGAGGAGAATAAGGAAGAGAAAGAGGAAAGGGAAACCATAAAGTCCAGGATAGAAAGCAAGTGTGACGGAAGGAATTACAGACTAAAAGGGGAGAAAGAAAAGAAAGGAAAAGGAAGGCACGGAAATTTGTGGTAGGATATTGTATTCAGAAAAGGAGAACTAGAGTCATAAATAGGTGGAGATGAGATATGCTCAGAATTATTTCAGGATTGTGATAGACTTTAATTCCATAAAATAAAACAAACCATTCCTGATGATTTTTTATTCTGAATCTGGATGTTAATAAGAATGTTTTCATCACCAAATTTATATATTCTAAATTCTTAAGTGACCAGAAATCACCACAATTTGACAAATCCTAAAATCATTCTGCTCTGAAATCAACAAGTAAATATTTTATGAGCATGGACTAACAAAACAATTAAATACAAATAATGAATATTTTTGCATCCCCATTTTAACTACAAGTGCGTTCAAAAGAAAGTGTACTTCCAGAAATAAAAAATAATAATATGCTATTTTTGTGACAACCCTAAAAATGTTGGGAGATTGAAATGTATTTGGAAACACTGACAGTAAGTGTAAAACATACAGAATTTGCTCCCAAACAGAACATGATAATTTGAAATTGTTTCAAAGAGAAACATTGAGTCAAGTATTTCCAAGCTATGCATTTACTGCACATAAAATAAATTAATAAAATTTTGACCGGGTACGTTGTTAACACACCACATTGATAAATTCTGTTGAATAGAAATAGGAAAATAGAGGTGTCTCTTTATTTTGAAAATTTATTCATATTAATAAAAACTACATATAAAAATCAAGAAATCCTTTTGCAAGTTTTATCACTATTACTTTTCCTAACGCTGTCTGCATGTCCTTGTTTCTCAGACTATAGATGAGAGAATTCAGCGTGGGGTGTAACATCATGTAAAGCACAGATATCAGCAATTTCAGCGATGAAGATTTGAAATTTTTTGCCAAATGTGTAGGAAACCCACAAAACAGGAACAGCATCACCATGGTGGGGCAGACAGGTTGAAAAAAGTTTTTGTATCGCCTTTACATATGGGATTCTTAAAACAGTAGCAAAAATGTAAACATAAGAAACAACCATTAAAATGAAACACACAGAAACTGAAAATAAGAAACGCATCTTCCAAAATATGCTCTCCGTAACAGGAAAGTATAAGCAGTGATAGAATATCAGAGAATAACTGAAGGACTATGTTGGACCCACAGAAACTGACAGAGAATGCACCTGCTACATGGAGCAATAAGCACATCCACTGAGCCATGCTGCTACTGCCATCTGCACACAGGCACCTCTGTGCATGATGCCCTCGTAGTGCAGAGGATGGCAGAATGCAGCATAGCGGTCATAGGACATCACCATAAGGAGGCCAGAGGAAACCACAAGAAGAAAAACTTGCATGGCACATCCTAGGAAGGAGATGGAATGTCTGTTGGTCAGAGAATTCATGATGGACTTAGGGACAGTGGCAGAGATAAAGCAGATATCAAGCAAGGACAAATTCTTCAGGAATAAAAACATGGGAAGTTGGATACGCTGGTCAATGGTGGTGGCGATGATAATGAGGAGGTTCCCCATCACTGCTGCCAGGTAAATGAGGAAGAAGAGTGCGGCACAGATTCTCTGTAGCATCCAGTCATCAGGGAAACCCATGAGCAAAAATTCTGACATGATGGTCTTGTTGATAAATTTCTCAGGCATGCTGATTTTTCAGAGTGAAAATAGAAAAAACAAAACACAACATTCTTATTCAGAGCTCTCCACCTGCTCTCTTCTGCTGGTGCCTTTAAGCTTTTCTGTTATAAATGGTGTACTTAGAGTTATCAGTCTACTATGGAGTAATTCTAAAATGTGAAAATGATTTCCTTTTAAAATACATAGAGTGAATAATAGTAATAATATGAATATTAATAAATCTGCCTGTGAGCTGGGCATGAACACAGAATTGCTAAATCACTTGTTGTGGCTTTGGACTCTGGAAGGCTGAAGTAATGGTTCTGGAGCATATTCTGAATATCCAAGAGTTAAATTTCTTTACTAAAATGATCAAGAAATATGTTCTTTTCATACAAAGTTTACTTTCTTTCTTTCTTAAAAAAATCCTTAGATAATTGTGGACTGTTCTTGGTCCGCAGGAGAAAATATTTAAGTAGGGAAATGCCCTATACTTTCCAGAGCTGTGTAAAATATTGCAGGCAAACTAGATGACAAAGTATAGAAAATATATATTGGTGTATCATTAGGTAAATCTGTATTTATAATCTCTATAAATGTGTGTTGAGCTGTGTAAATGTGTGTGCACATGTAACTATTTGCAAAAATCTATACAATTAGGTAATTATAAAAGAATTATATGTGTCTGTGTGTGCTTACATTTGAGAGTGCTATTGGAAAACTTTTCATATATCATATCTAATCCTTTCTTTACTTCCCCAAAAAGGATAGGGGGCCTTGTCCTCTAGGAGCTACAATGGTAGAATCAGTTACCAAGTGAAAATACCAGAATGAGAAGATCAGAACCTGATCCAAATTTTTTATGGCTTGTACAGGGAAAATATGATCTATCCAGTCTACGTAAAGATAAAGAGGAATCAGGGTAGATCAGCTCGTCAGATACTAGACTTGGCAAAATGTATTGAACAGAATTCATATGAAAATAGCCCCAAATATTTTAGCATGGAGTCATCTTTGAGTATCTCGTCACCCTTATTTTGAGAACAGAGCATATGGACTAAACCAACCTACACAGTATATTTTTAAAATGTAGCATGTCCTTTCATAGTCTTTTGCTTTCATTTGGGCTAACAGCATGTGAGAAGCCCAGGGTGGAAGGAAGATATCACTCATAATAGAAAATTTGGCTCACCATGTAGAATTCAGCAGTCTCTCAATTCCATCTCTCACTTAAGAGTATTTTTATGCAGTGTAGCTCTGCAAGCAGAGATTAGAATAATAATATCCATTTTCATACTCACAAAGTGGCCCCTCTTGAGAAATTGAGTCTGAATGAACAGGATTGTATCGTATTCTTTGTGTGTTTTCTAGACATGAATTCAGAATCAAACTGCATTTTCTCTCTTAAGTGTTTAGGTCTAAAAGATCCTAAGATGCATGTATTTCCTGGAGTTCCCAAATGGCTAATTAAACTGGGATCCAACTTGCCAAAAATAGAATCCAGTGGCTTGTTTTCCTGTGAGACCATGGACAGCTGGGGTTTTGAAGCCAATGGAGCTCAGATTTTCAATCCAATGCTGTGATGATTAAAATTCTGTGTCACCTTAATTATGTGATGGTATCCAGTTGTTTGGTCAAACAAGCACTAGCTTGATTGTTACTGTGAGGATATTTTTTGGACTTAAATGATCAGTAAGTTGACTACATCTATGGCTAATTACATCTACGTTCAACTGAGAGGTGTCTCAAATAATCAGTTGAAGCCCTTAAAAAGAGAAGTGATGATTTCATCAATGCAGCCAGGCAGCTTTTTCTGCGAAGTTCATCACAAAACTTCATCAGATTTCCCAGCTGTGGCAGCCCCTCCAGAATTTGGACTTGCCCATTTCCACAGCCATGTGAGCCAATTCCTATTAAAAAGTTTTCATAATACATACATACACAAACACACACACACACACACACAGACATATACATACATCCTGTCAATGCTGTTTCCCTAGAATCAGAGAACATTCACTAATACAAGTGCCATGTGTCATACACAAGATTTATGTGAATCATATTAAATAAATAGGAGCCATATTCAGTTGCTTTTCTTATTTGCATAGTAAATTATTACTGCCATTGTGTTATGAACTCTTTCATGATATGAATTCAGATACTGGTATGACCTAAATTCAGTAATTTATACATATCAGATTGCTTTCGTTATCACCTTTTTTTCCTTTTATACATAAAATTGTATTAAATTTTTCTCTATGAAAATGATTAAAAAGTTAAATATAAAATATAATAGGGGAGCTGATGTGGCTCAGTGGTTGAGCACCGGCTTTCAATCTATGAGGTAATGGGTTCAATCCCCAGGCCCAATACCTAAAAAGAAAAAAAAAGACATATAATAGAAGTGTAATCTTTATGCCCATAATAACTATAATTATATTGCATTGAAATGGTCAAATATCACCAAATTAAAGGCAGAAATTGTCAGAATTGATTTTTTTTTGATGATGCAAGTGATGAAAAAAACAAAATACCTCACCTCAAATATAACGCTATAGGTAAGTTAAAAAGTAAAAGAAGGAAAATGATACTATGTAAATCCTAATTTTAAAATGCTGGGGTAGTTCTATTATTACCACAAATAAACTAACAAGAATAAAGGAGGCATGACATGATAAAATGATGAATGTACAAAAAGACATAATCTTAGATGAGAGCAGAAAAACAGATGAAGTCAAAAGTATCAGAATTGAAAGTAGAAATAAACAAATTCCCAATTACAGTAAGAGCTTTCAACACTCATTTCTCAGTAATTGTTAGTAGAAAAAATATCAAAGAGGATATAGAAAATCTGAACAATGCTATCCACCAACTGTATCTAAGTGGCATTACTAAAACATTTAACCTAACAACAGCAGAAATCACATTCCTCCCCAGGATGGTAATTCAATATTTTTTTTGGTTATTGTGTAGGTCTCCACTCAACAAGACAACACCTCATGGTAACTTGAACACTTTCATATTCCATAGAAGCATGCCCAAGGGCCACCCCTCCCCACACATACCCCCACCACTGAAACCCTGCACCAGTGATCCTCCTCTGAAAATGCTCTGACCATTCTACAATCCAATACTTCTCCAAAAACAAAGATTAAAAAAATAAATAAAAATAATAAAAATAAAAATAATGAATAATAAAATACAAAAAAAGTTGCTCTTGGTCTTTATCAACATAAAATCTATTGTCTTTTTTGAACAGTGACCATTTCTTCTGTATGTTACCCCAGTATCTTATTTATTACACTTCATTTTCAAAGAAAGTTTAGATTACAGCAAAGTCATATAGAAAATATAGGTTATTCCCATATATGCCACCCCTCCCCCTATCACATTTTGCCCTATTCATAATATCTTACATGAGTATGTTATATTTGTTACAATTGATGAGCAAATATTGAAGCATTGCTACTAAACATGGTGAATAGTTTTGTTTTGTTTTTTTGCACCATACACTTTTATAGGTTTGATAAAATGTTTAATGGCTTGTATTTGTAATTGTAAAATCATGCAAAATAATTTCAATGTCTTAAAAATGCCCTATGTTTCATCAATTCTTCCCTTCCCCTCAGAACTTATGGCAACCATGAAGTTTCAATTTTTGAAGAACAACATTCACAGATACATGCATTAATATTTAGGGCTTGACATATTGGTCTGTTTTCTTTTATTAGGCACTTCCTCTGTTCTCCAGATATACTTGCCCCTCTAATTGAGAAAATAACAAGTCTCCCCAAAATGGGAGTTTATTTCCTTGTTTATTGTCTGGATCTCCACGAACTCAGATAAAATCTATGACAAGATGAACACATTCATATTCCACAGAAGCATGCCCCAGGTACACCCTATCACATGTATCTCACTATGCACAATGCCCTGCACCAGTGACCCTCTCCTGCAATATTTACCAAAAGAACATTCCCACCATTGTAGTTTTAACCACAGACTTCCAAATACCCAGAGTTCACTGTTTCTTCCTCCAGTCCTCCCCTTAGTTACATAGATAATCCATCCCAACCCACCACCCTACTCACCCTCACATTACAACACCATTGTCCTCATTCACATCCCTGCACACTATCACCCCTATCCACTGCCACAGCATCCCCTACCACCTTACCACAGGTTTTTCCTGTATTGGGAATCGGCTCACCACATTCTACTCCCTTTCTCTTTCCTTTTAACCTATCTTTTCAATTCTTCCTTAGGTCACACCAGTGAGTTCATGTAATATTTGTCCTTCAATGACTGGCATACATCATTCAACATAAGAGCTTCAGGATTCATCTATGTTGATCCACATGTCAAGATTTCATTCCTTCTTACAACTGTGTAATATTCTATTGTGTATATATACCACAATTTGCTTATCCATTCACCTGTTGATGGATAAAATTTGCTTCTCTCTTTTGGCAATGGTGAATAACAGCGCTATGAACATTTTTGTGCATATATCTGTTTGTGTCCATGCTTTCATTTCTTCTGGATATATATATATATATATATAGCCAGCAGTGAGTAACTGGATCATATGGAAATTCTATAGTTAACTTCCTTAGGAACTAACAAACTGCACTGCACAATGGCTGCATCATTCAACATAGTAACCATAAGTGGGTGAAATTTCCCCTTACTTCACATTCTCTCCAACACCAGTACTTCTTTTTTGTTGTTGTTGTTAGAAAATATTGGTAATTTCTATATTTGATAAGGGACTTATATCCAAAACATATAAAGAGTATTTACAACTCAGCAATAAAAACAAAAACAAACACAATTTTAAAAAGATGCAAGTTTTGAACAGACACCTCTCCAAAGAAAACATACAAATAGATAATAAGCACATGAAAAGATGTTAAAACACCATTAGCCATTGCAGGAATCCATCCTGCACTGAGAACAGTGACACGAACAGACACCTGCACACCGATGTTCATAGGAACATTATTCACCATTGCCAAAAGTTGGAAACAACCCAAGTGTCCATCAACAGATGAATGGATAAACAAACTGTTGTCTATTCATATGATGGAATATTATGCAGGTGTAAGAAGAAATGAAGTCCTAAAGCATATGACAACATGGATGAACCTGGAGGACATTATGTTGAGCGAAGCAATCCAGACACGAAAGGACAAATACTATATGAATGAGTTACGATGAACCAAATATATTGTGTAACATATTGCTTGATTCAAAAAAAGAATTTATATATATATCTCTGTTTTTTAATAGCTGCCAGTCTAATAAGTATATGATGATATCTCATTGTAGATTTAATTTACATTTTCCTAATAGCCAGTAATGTTGAGCATCTTTTCATGTACTTTTTAGACATAGGTATTTCTTCTTTGGAAAAGTGTCTATTTAAATCTCTTGCCCATTTACTAAAAGGGTTTTTGTCTTTATTTTCAAGATGTATGATTTCTTTAAATATGCTGGATATTAGGACCTTATCAAATAAATGTTTCCCAAATATTTTCTCACATTGTGTGGACTGCTTTTTCACTTTCTTGAGAACCTCCTTTGAAATACAAATGTTTTTTTTAATTTTAGCAGGACTCATTTATCTATTTTTTCTTTCATATCTTATGTTTTCTGTGTAAAATTTATGAAACCATTTCCTACTACAAGATCTCATAGGTGCTTCCTTACCTTATCTTCTAGGAGCTTTATGGTCTTAGCTCTTAGACTGAGATCTTTGCTCCATCATGAGTTGATTTTTGTATAGGGCATGAGATGGTGATCATCTGTCATTCTTTTGGATATTGATATCCAGTTTCCCAGCATGATTTTTTGAAGAGGCCATTCTGTCCCAGTTAAGTGGACTTGGTGTCTTTGTCAAATATTAGTTGAATTTATATTAATATGAGATTATCTATATCAGAACTCTCAATTTGGTTCCATTGGTCAGTATGTACTTGTGGCAATACTATGCAATTTTCACCTCTGTGGCTTTGTAATGTGCTTTAAAGTCAGATAGCATGTTCCCTCTAATTTTGTTTTTCATTTTTACTATGTTTTTGGCTATTTGTAACCACTTGTGCTTTCAAATAAATTCCACAATAAGGTTTTCTAATTCAGAAAAAATGTAATTTTAATTGGGATTTTGTCAAATCTGTAAATCCATTTGGATTGGATAGACATCTTAATGATGTTTAGTCTTCCACTCCATGAACATGGAATATTCTTCCACTTCTTTAGGTCTTCTTTGATTTTATTCAATAATTTCATGTAGATTTAAGTGTACAAGTCTTTTACTCCTTTAGTTAAGTTTATTCTTAGGTATTTGATTCTTTTAGTTCCTATAGTAACTGGTATTATTTTATTGATTTCATCCTCAGGTTGTTCAGTATTTGTATACAGAAGTGATAATGATTTTTGCGTGTTGATTTTATTTCCTGTCCTTTGACTGAACATGTTAATCATCTCTAAAAGCTTTGTTACAGATTTTTTCAGGGCTTTCTATAAATAGGATAATGTCACATGCAAATAGTGAAATTTTAACTCCTTCCTTCTCAACTTTGATGCCTTGCATTTTTTTTTTCTTGCCTAAATGCTTGAGCAAATATATTTAACACAATGTTAAATAAGAGGGGTGACAGTGGACATCCTTGTCTTGTTCCAGATCTCAAAAGGCAGGCATTTAGCATTTCAACATTTAATATGATTTTACCTTTGGTTTTTTTCATATATATCTTTTATCATGTTGAGGAAAATTCCTTCTAGTCCTATCTTTTGGAGTGTTTTTATCAAGAAAGAATGCTCTATTTTGTCAGATGCTTTTTCTTCAATAGATATGATCACATGATTTTATTTTTTGATCTGTTAATGTGAAGTATTACATTGTTTGATTTGCTCATGTTGAACCATCCTTGAAAACCAGGGATGAAACTCATGTGATCATGCTATATAATTCACTTGATATGTTGTTGAGTACAATTCAGAAATATTTTGTTTAGGATTTTAGCATCCAGATTCATTAGAGAGATAAGTCTGTAGTTTTCATTCCTTGTGACATATTTATGTGGCTTTGTTATTAGGGTGATATTGGCATCATAGAATGAGATAGGCAATGTTCCCTCCACTTCTATGTTTTGGAAAACTTTAAGCAGATTGGTGTTAGTTCTTTCCAGAATACTTGGTAGAATTCACCGGTGAAGTCATCTTTTTCTGTGCTTTTCTTAGTTGGGAAGATTTTGATGACAAATTCAATCTCATTACTTGTGATAGGTTTGTTGAGTTCACCAATTTCTTCTTTTGTCAATGTAGATTGCTTGTGTGTTTATAGAAATTTGTCCACTTTATCTAAGTTAACCATCTTGTTGATATATAATTTTTCAAAGTATCCTCTTATGATCTCTTTATTTCTGTGGGTTCAGTGGTGGTGTCACCTCTCTCATATTTCATTTTATGTATTTGCATCTTTTTTTCTTTGTTAGTTTAGCTAAGGGTTGTCAAATGTTTTTAATTTCAAAATATATCTTTTATTTTTGTTAATCTTTCTAGTGTTTTTTTAACTCACAATTTCATTTAGTACTGCTCTAAACTTTATCTCCTTCTTTCTGCTTGCTTTGGGAAGTTTGTTGTTCTTTTACTAGTTCCTCCATGTGTGCAGTTAGGTCTTCAATTTTACCTCTTTATTCTTTTTTAATATAAACATTTATGGTTATAAATTTCCCTCTTAATATTGCTTTTGTTGTATCTCATAGGTTATGATATGTTGTGTTTTCATTTTCATTCATTTCAAGGTAATTACTTATTTCTTTTGCAATTTCCTCTTTAACCCCCTAATTGTTTAAGAGTATGTTGTTTACCTTCCATGTCTTTGTGCCTATTTTGGTTCTCTGCCCCTTATTTATTTAAAGCTTCATTCCATTGTGGTATGAGAAATAACTTTGTGTAATTTCAATCTTTCTGAATTCATTGAGACCTGTTCTGAGACTTAGAATGTGGTCTATCCTGGATAATGATCCATGGTCATCCAAAAAGGATGTATATCCTACTGTATTTGGGGGTACTGTCTGCATATGTCTTTTAGGTCTAGAACCTCTAATGTATTTGACAAGGTCCCTGTTTATTTATTGACCCTCTGTTGAGATGTTTTGTCTAATGGTTATAATAATGTGTTAAATGGTGTACTATAATTGCAGAGGCATCTGTTTCTCCACTTAATTTTTACAATATTTGCTTCATGACTTTTGAAACACTCTGCTTAGATGTATAAATGATTATGACTGTTCTTTCTTATTAATAGACTACCACTCTTATTAATATATATCATCCGTTTTTGTTTCTTATAAAAGTTTTGCATTTAAATTTTATTTTTTCCAATATTTGTATTGCTACTCCCACCTTTTTTTATTTATTTTTTTAATGTAAAATCATTTTCCAACCATTCACTTGCAATCTCCTTGTGTTCCTGAGTTTGAGTTTCTTTTAAACAGCATATAGATTGGTCATATTTCCATATCTTTCTGCAATCTATGTCTTTTAATTGGAGAGTTTAATCCATTAACATTCAATGTTGTTACTTTCAAGACATACTTAAATTAGCCATTTTTTCTTTAGGTTTAAATATGTCATATTTTATTTTTATTTCTCTTTTTATTTTTTAATTTTATTGAAGTATATCATTCATACATGAGCACACATATACAATATATGTATAGTGAAATTTGTGATCTTACAAGACAAACATGCATAACATCATGCAGGGGCACCATACATCAACCCATCACTAACACCCTGCATTGCTACAAAACATTTGTTACAAATTATGAAAGAATATCATCAAAATCTTACTACTAACTATAGTGCATATTTTACATTTGGTGTATTTTTCCAACATATTCTTACTAATGATCTTCCTTTCTATACTCTCCTCTAATCCTCTCTCCCTGACTTTATCCATTCAACCTGCAGAACTCCCTTTAGTATATTTTGAAGGGCAGGTTTCTTGTTTATAAACTATCTTAATTTCTGTTTATATGTAAATATTTTGAATGCTCCCTTCTTTTTGAATGTAAGCTTTGCCATATACAGAATTCTTGGCTGGCAGTTTTTTTCTTTTAGTAACTTAACTATGTCATAGCACTGCCTACCCAATGTCCATGTTTTCAGATGAGAAATCATCACTTAATCATATCTGGCTTCCCTTTTCTGTGATGGATCTCTATTCTCTTGCTGTTTTACAGTATTCTCTCTTTGTCTTGAGTGTTTGACATTTTGATAAGTATTTGTCTTTGTGTTGGCCTGTGTGGCAGTTTAAGATTATTTAGGAACCCCCAAAAAGATATGGATTATGCTTGTAAACTGGTCTGTTCCTCTGGGCATGATGCCCTTTGATTACATTAGATTCAGCTGAGATGGCTGGGATTAGATTATGTTAAGATTAGGGTTTTAGTTCAATCATGTCAGTAGGGTGTGACTCAGGGTTTCATCCCCACCCCTTTGGTGGGCTGATATAAATGGGCACTCACTTAAAAAGACAAAGAAGATAGAGAAGAGGAGAGAGGTCTGTCATGTTTGTTCCTGGGTCTTAGATAAACTGAGCCATTAGTCTGATAGTTTGTAGCAAAACAGCTGAGAAAGCCTGGAAAGTAGCAAACCCTATGCCAGACTGATATAGGAAGCCCTGAGCGATGAGCCTTATGCCAGCTTACAGCTGAGATTGGAAGAACTTGGACTCACAGAGCCTTAAGAGGAAGAAAGAAGGAGAAACTACATAGAAATCACCCACCATCTTGATTCAAATTATGGCAATTAACTTTGGTGAGAAAACATTCCTTAAATGAAGTCATTCAGTTTTTAAAAAATGGTATAGGAAAAGAGTGAGAGGGAAGAACAGGTGAGATGACTAAAAAAATAAGATGAAGTTAAAGTTAACCAAAATACATCCAAAAGTAAAATATATGTAGAAAGACTAAGCCAATCCATCATGAAGACATTACCATTCCAAATTTGTGTAAATCTAATAAAATACCATAAAATTATATACAGCAGAGGTTAATGAAAATAAATGGTAAAGACCATAGTTTTAATTCAATGAAGATTTAAAAAATTTAGTCAGTAATTCATCTTTGAAATGATATAAAAGTTTAAACAGCATGACATATAAAATTGAGCTACTGTCATATATAGATTACCAAATATAAAAATGCCAGATTTCACATTAGTTTTTAATGCACAGAGAACTTACAGAAAAACTTATAGAACTTATAGGAGAAATCATGAGCTAAACTAGTGGTTCTTAATTAACACCAGTCCATGTCATGCTCTAGGGAATATTTGGCAATTTTGGAGACCATTTTCATTGTTATGACTAGGGGAAGAATATGCTATAGATATTTTTGCATTAATGAAAAGATGCTGCTAAGCCTCTGTTTTAATTTCCTGGCTGTTAACACAAATACTATGCAATCTGTTGGCTTAAACAAGTGGAATGTATTGGCTCACAGTTTTATGGCTAGAAGAATTCCAAAATCAAGATCTCATCAAAGCAATGATTTCTTGCAGAAGACTGTGGTATTCTGGGTATGGCTTTTGGAAATCCTTGCTCCTTGGCTTTTCTATCACATGACACAGCACATGAAGTCCTCTCCTGGATTCCCTGTGTCCAATGATTTCTACCTATTGGTTGCTCCTTGTGGCTTTCTCCCTATGTGTCAGAATTTTACTCAGCCAATAAAGGAATCTAGTAATAGGATTAAGAATTATCATCACTCTGTTGGACCACACCTTGATTGAAGTAATCTCACCAAAATGTTCTCTTTAAAGTGGGTTCACATCCATAGAAACTGAATAATTTTAACAACATGTTTGTTCTGGGGTACATAGCTTTAAGCCACTACAACATCTTACAATATCCAAGACTTCTTCCATCCCAAGAATAATCTATTCTAAAATTCCAAAGGACCTTGATTGAGAAGACTTGTTCTAAAATGTGAACTGTCCTATAAATATCATAGAACATATATTCTATGTTCTGTGGTCATAATGGAGTTAAGTTTTTAAAAGGATAAGTAAAAAATACTTAAATGTTTATGCATTGTCATTCACATTATAATAACTAATATGTCCAAACACAAACTGAAATCAAAATTAGAAGAAAATTTGAACTAGTACTTACAATATAGCATATCAAAACTGGAAGTATGCAGGGAGTGGATGTGGCTCAAGCAGTTGAACCTCTGCTTTCCACATGGGAGGTCCTGGGTTTGGTTCCCAGTGCCTCCTGAAAAGAAAAAAACAAACAAAACAAAGGAACAACAAGCAAACAGATGAAAAAACAAACTCAGCTTTGCTGGTGTAACTAAGTGGTTGAGCACAGGCTTCCCACAGACAAGGTCCTGGCCCTACTACCTCAAAAAAAAAAAAATTGGCATGATGCAACAAAGCTTTGCTTAGAAGAAATTATATAGACCCAAATAATACAAAACAGAAAAGACAAAAATCTGAAACATAGTGATGTAAATTTTTATCTCAAATGTTAGAAAAAATAACAAATTACAAATGAAGGAAATATAAAATATTAATAAAGAATTAATTAAGATGAACACATAAATTAAGAAAACAGAAAATAAATCTATAATAGTTTCAGCATTTCATCCTGCAGCATTCCCGCAACCGATGTCTCATGTTGTGTACTTATCTCATTTCTAATTTTCTTGTTTTTTAATTAACTTTTTCCTCAATCGCCTACTCTATAGTATGTCCTTAAATTCTTTTATGTGACCCTCACTGAAGACTCAAAATTCCCACCTAGACAATGGCCTTAAGGGTCCATTTGAAACTCTTTCCAGGGTCAAGGGGAAGCCCCAGATACCTCCAAACAAAAGGACTCCTCATTGTGTTCTTGAGAGCTAACAGGCAGGCATTATAAGGCAACCAATCAGAACAACAGACAGGTAGGGCTCTTCCCCAATATTAGGAAGGGGAAGGAGGAAAGGTCTTTAAAAGACCTAACCTGGGACCCCACATGCATAACTCATCCTGTAGCATGTCCCCAACCCATGTCTCGTGTTATGTACTCATCTAATTTCGACTTTTCTTTTTTCTTAATAAACTCATTACTCCCTTGCCTACCCTAAAAATAGAGTTTTAAAAATGCAAAAAATAAATCCTTAAAAAACTACTATCTTATAACATGAAATTTATAAAACTTTTGGAACAAATAACCTAAATTAGGAATGAAGGAAAATTACAAACAATATATATTATAAGAAGATACAATGTTACATTTTATAGTAATTGTATTAGTCAGCCAAAGGGGTGCTAATGTGAAATACCAAAAATGGGTTGGTCTTTATAAAGGGTATTTATTTGGGGTAGAAGTTCAGTTACCAGGCCATAAAGCACAAGTTTCTTCCCTCACCAAAGTCCATTGTCACGTGTTGGAGCAAGACAGCTGCCGACGTTTGCCCAGGGTTCAGGCTTCTTGGCTTCCTCTCTTTCCGGGGCTGAATTTCTCTCCGGGCTTATCTCCTGTTTCCTCCACAAGGTCAGCTGTAGGCGATCAGGTGAACGGTTCGCTTCTCTTCTCCTGGGGCCTTCTTTCCAACATCAAAGCTGCTTCTCAAAGACTGCTTCAACTCTGTTCTTTACCTTGCCTTTTATATTCAATTCCCCACCCACCAGGGGGTGGGGCTCAATGCCCTACTGACTGACATGGCCCAGTCAACGCCCTAATCATAATTCAATCATGCCCAGATTAACAGATCAGATTACAGGCATGATCCAATTTTTGGAATTCATAATTACATCAAATTCCCCAACGGTTACAGTAATGAATATTATACTTTATATTAAATTGACAAACTCCCAGAAAGCAAAACCTAACAAAACTGATGAAGAAAAACTACAAAATATGATTAGTAGTATTACTTTAATTGAAATTTTGGAAATTATAGAAATTTGTCAGTACAAAGAAAAATCTATGGAAGGGTGAAATCATCAATAACACTTTTAAATATTTAAGGAAAAAATTTTGGTTTCTTTAAGGAATGAAAATTTGATTATATTTAACTTTTGAAAATTAATTTGTATAGTAGGCACAGATTACTTAATATTAAATAGAATAAATATCCTATTGTCATCTGAAACCAGTTGAATACAACAAACAATAAATTCAAAATTCTATGGACTCAGCCTGTACTCCAGACCAGTTCTATGAATTCGACGCCTTATCCAAGCCATTGGAATACAACACATGTCTTTGTGATGGTTGACTAGTCTCTCCTGTCCCAAACAAATAGTGGAAACTGTGTGATTACATGAGTATAATATTCAGAAACTGACAAAATAATATATGCAATAAGAAATTAGGAGAGTAGTCACTGGATGGGCCATGCAGGGTGTGTGTTAGTGAATAGAAGAGAAAATCAACAGAAATTATGGAGTAGCAGGGTTAATGCATTCCTTGATCTGAAGGCTAATTACAAAGATGTGTGCAGTTTGTGAGAAGTTATTCAAAATAACTGCACGTCTTTATTTTAATTTCAATAATATTCTTAAAAGTAAAGAAAACCTAAAAATTATTTCATACATTGATGACAGTATTATAGAATATTTAATATATATAACATAACATGAAATATGAGAGATATAAAACCGAATATGTCTTATTTGACAGTAAATTTAAAAGACCTTAGTTAATCTATTACAATATGTTATAACATTATGTCAGATCAGAAATGTATATTCAGTTCTACACTAAGTATCTTCACTATGACCACTCTTTAATATACTTAGGCAACAAGCTTCAAAAACTGGGGACAAAGGAAGCTACAAAGAATACATGAAGAAATCAAAACAGAGCAAATAAAGTCAGCATGCTGTTAAAATGTAATAAAACATGATTTAATTTTAAAACATAAGCAAAATAGACCATTCCAATTTGGATTTTAAAAACTCTTTTGACAAATTTGAAAAACAATGATAAAATATATTTAGTGGAATCTATGCAATACAGGTTAAGCAAAGCTCAAAGAAAACAAAAAACATGTACTTTAATACTTTTTTTCAGTATTACTACAATGCTAGGTAAAAAAAACAATGATAGAATAAAATGAAAGAAAGTGAAAGGAATTAATAAAGAATAACATGGTAATTAGGCAACCAGAAAACAAAGAGAACAAAAATAATTTTTAGCTACTTCTTTGGATTAATCAACAGTATAATAATAGAGAAAATTTTCCTTCTAACCTAATCAAAGGGAAAAAAGTAGAAACAAAAAGAAGAGACATCAAGAATCTTAAGATCTCACCACAGAATTTTATGTAATAAGAAAATATAGAGGAAATGAAATATCTTAGCAATATATTGTTTAACATAACTTGCAAAAAAGCAATTATTCTGACAAGTATATATGGACGATACAGAGAGTTTCCAAAGTCCTTCTACATTGCATGGAAGAATTAATTTTTCACCTTTTTATTGAGATATAAAACATATAAATTATAACATGTGTACAGCTAAATGAGTATATCCACAGAAACAGAACTTAGATCAAACTATGGAATATTTCCACCCTCTAAGTAAAGATCTCTTAAATTTTGTAGTTGATGCTGTCTTAAAGTAGCCACTTTCTGACTTGTCAAAATATCTCTTTTGTAGCTTTTTTTCACTCTTTATTAAAGGAATTATATTCTATGCCCTTTTTCTGTAACTGCCTTATTTTACTTACTATGTCTGTGAGATTCTTTCATTTTGTTCCTTGTAGGAATTTGTCTATTTTACCTAAATTTTAAAATTTATTGGCATAAAGATGTTCATAATATTCCTGTTATGTTTGTATTCTTTCTTTTTTCAAATTCTGCATATATATTCACTTTCTAATATTATTTCTTTTTCATTTCTGATATTGGATATCCATGTCATCCTTCCCATGACAAAGAGAGATCTTCTGTAAACCTAAATTTTGGCTTTGTTTATTGTTCTATTCAATATTTATTTTCCATTTAATTTATTTTTTTCACTATTTTTTGTCTTCTGTCTACAGGTTAACCCTTTTCATTCTCACTTTTGAGATGTATATTTTGATCTTTGTCTCTTCAGCTTTTTTCTTTGACATCAGATTCATTTAAGGCTATAAAATTTCCTGTTATAACAGCATTACCTGCAACAGCAATTTGTGATGTATGCATTTTTCTATATTAAACATTTAAAAAAATTTTTACCTTTAAATCATTGCTCCTTTACATCACAGAAGTTGAGATGTTTGTTGTTTATTTTCCAAACACACAGGGATATTACATTTATATTTCTGTTACTGACTTCTAAATTAATACCACAGTGATTAGGATACAAACTATATGATTTCAATTGGTTTTATGTCTCATCCTATTCATCATGTGCAGCTATTCTCTGTTTAATAGTTATATCAAATATGTAAACAATATCTTCAAATCTTCAAGGTCTTTCTCAATGTTTTTGAAGGCAAGTAGATTTTCCTTTTAGATGAAGAGAGTGGTATGTTGAAATTTCTCAATGTTATTATGGATATCTAATTTTCCTATTATTTTTAGCTTATATATTTTGAGGTGATATAATTAGCATCACCAATTTAAAAGTTGTTAAATATTCCTTGTGAATTGAAATTTTTTATTATAAAATATCTCTTCATCTTTTGCAATGATTCTTTTCCCTTTAAATCTGCTCTGTCAGGTTTTTCTATTACTGTCAATGAACACACCACCCCTAATAAGCACCCTAGTGTGCTGTCCATTGGGAATAAATTTGAAAGCACTGAACAGGATAACTCTCTTTCTCTCTCTTCCTATGTCTCTCTCTCTCTCTCTCTCTCTCTCTCTCTCTCTCTCTCTCTCTCTCTCTCTCTCTCTCTCTCTCTCTCTCTCTCTCTCTCTCTCTCTCTC
>JAQZBX010004508.1:0-30801 GCA_029593785.1 Cabassous unicinctus | reverse complement strand
GCCAATCTGTAATGAAGATTCATGAGTAAAGCACTCCACTCCATGGAGGCCAGTACACTTTCCCCAGTGGCAGCACAAGTTGTCTTGGGAGCTGTTCCCTGGCTGGAGAAGCTCCATTTCCCAAAAGGAAGAGACAGTCAGGCACTTATTTCAGCTACTGATTAGTAAATTTGTCTGGCTAAAGTCCAATCCTAAGAACAGGTAAAATTTGAGCCTGTACAAGTCATAAAGAAGCCAGTAGCCTCCATTTTAACTTACCCTCTGGCATGAGGGGCAACAGGGATGCTTGAAAATCACAGTGAAGTTAGGGGTTGACTTCTTTCTACCCAGGTTGGATTGCAGCCTTAGCCTAGGTTCCAGTCCCGCTTCTGGCAGGTGCTTCCAGCACACAGACAAGACTGGTAGGAAAATCTGTGGATACATCTCCACCCCAAAAGGATTGGATGGGATTCTACCTTCTCTGAGCAAGTGCAGGTGCTTTCGGCCTGCATGGACTAGAGTTTTTGTCACTCCTGTGGATCCATCCCCACCCCTGAAAAGGTAGAAGGGACAGTGTTCCTTCAGCCTTTCCAGGCAACTGCAGTCACTTTCAGAATGCATGGATTATATTCTTGGAATCATCACTGGCTCCATCTGTGAGGATGGTGAAGTTTGGGTGATGGCCCTGGTCCTAGCCAGCTGCAGGCAGCTGGCTGTTGGTGCCTATGAGATGGTGCCTGCCTCCACATAGCCTTGGGCCTGTGTCCAAAGGTAGCTGATAGACCTTGCTTGTAGCCACTGTTCCCTAAACAATCCTGGGGTCAAGGACAGTTGAGGACAATAACATAGTATGTTAAAAATTCTAATTGGCATGTTATACAACCTGATTGACATGTTATGCTTACCTTTGTATCAATATATTACTGTATGCCAAGAATAAGACAGACAAAAAAAATCAACAGGGCAGCCCAAAGTTGGGTAATTATTTGCTACATGGCTGCTGCCTGATTGGAACATTATACTTCTCTTCCTGTGTTTATTTTTTACTTGTCCCCCCTCATGAGTCCCTGTCTTGGATGTGGTTAAAATCATCCCTACCTCTAACAGAGCAGGAGGAAGGACAATGCTCCCTCACCCTCACTGTGCAACTGCAGTTACATTTAGCCTGCATAGACTAGATAGTTGGGCACATCAGAGGCTCCATTCCCACCCCTAACATAGAAGTAGGGGAGCTGGTGCTTCATCAATCTACGTAAGCAACTGTAGTCAGTTTTGACTCATACAGCTTAGGTTTCTGCCCACACTTGAACCTCCATTTCTTGCCTCAGGTAAATTAGGAACAGGTGTGGAGCTTCATTAGTCTCTCTGTGTCTTGTCCTACATGGCTTAGATTACTGCACACAGCTGCATCGCCTTCCATAAACTGGCAGGGGAGAAAGGTGGGAGAAGCTTGTTCATTTCCTGGGGCAATATGGGTTTCTTCAACCTCCACAACTTACAGTACCAACTGCATCCTTGGTTCCTATTCCATAGTCAACAAGAGAGAAAGGACAAGAAACAGATGGAAAAGACCTGAAAAAAATCAGTTTGTCTATACAAGCCACTACAAAGTTCCAAACTAAAATGAACCAAGAATCAAAGAAGGGCTGAAACACAAAGCCAAGCAAATATAAAGCCCCAGACTAAATAGAGAAAAGGAGCCAATAATAAATGCATGTAGTAAATCAGATGCCAAGACACGAACAATAAATTGCAATCCATACCATGAAACACAAAGATATGGCCCAGTTAAAAGAACAAAGTAATCCTCTGGATGATGAAAATGAGTTGAGACAACTAATCATCAATGTTCAAACAAATCTCCTCAATAAATTCAATGAGATGGCTAAAGAGATTTAAGTTATTAAGAAAACACTGGGTGAGCAAAAACAATAATTTTAAGGCATACAAAGAAAAACATCATATCTTATGGAAATGAAAATCACAATAAATAAAATAAAAATACACTGGAGGAATATAACAGTAGATTTGAACAAGCAGAAGGATCGGTCGTCTTGAAGACAGGACCTCGGCAAGTAAACACAAAAATGAACAGATGAAAAAAATAAAACAATTGAACAAGGTCTCAGGGAATTAAAGACAGCAAGAAACATGCAAAAACATGTGTCACTGGTGTCCCAGAAGAAGAGTAGGGAAAAGGGGTAGAAAAAATATTTGAGGAAATAATGGTGGAAAATTTTCCAAACCTATTGAAGGACATACATATCCATGCCCAAGAAAGACAACATACTCCCATCTAAAAATCAAAATAAGCTTAGTCCATGAAACATACTAGTCAGAATGTAAAATGCCAAAGATAAACAGAGAATCCTGAAAGCAGCAAGAGAAAAGCAATTCATCACATACAAAGGATGCACAAAAAGTTTGTGTGGATTTCTTATCAGAAACAATGGAATCAGGAAGGAAGTGGTATGATATGTTTAAGATAGTGAAAGAGAAAAACTGCCAGCCAATAATCTTATATCTGGCAAGACTGTCTTGCCAGCCAAAAATGAGAAGAAGTTTAGAATATTCACAGGTAAACAGAAACAAAGAATTTGCAATGAAGAGACCAGCTTTGGAGGAAATACTAAAGGGAGTGCTACAGCCTGAAAAGAAAAACAGGAGAGAGATGCTTGGAAAAAAGTAAAGAAATGAAGATTATATCAGTAAAAGAAACTCAAAGTATAAAAGCAGTGGAGAAAAGATATTACAGATAAAACCCAAAGGTCAAAATGGGTGAAGTAAGAACTGTCTGTAGAGCAATAACATTGAATGTTAATGGATTAAACTCCACATTCAAGACACAGACTGATTTATGGGTAGGAACTTGGCATTGGATTAGGCAGCCAAAGCAGGCTTTCTCACAAAAACACCAAAGAAAGAACCAAAACCTGCTCAAGGGACCTGTTTTGGAATCAGCAGACAAGGACAGTGCTTCACAACTCCCAGGATGGTAAGGGAGAAAAAGACAAAGAATCCAAAACAACAAACTGTGAGTTACTAAACATCCCAGCTGCTGAGAAGAACCATATTCACCCAACCCCAAGATATTAAGTGGGAATAATTCCTCTGGCTTACTGCAGCTGATTGAGAGGGGAGCAGACAGCTTCTGCCCTGTCACCTTTTACAAGGGAACAGGGAGGAGGAGTCAGGGGGCCTTTCTTTAGTGAATTCGGCAAGCAGAGCTGGCTTTGAATCTCAGGTCCTGCCAGATGAGAACAAAGGAAAACCAAGAGAGATACACCTCTGTGGAAAAGTCTGTCAATGGTCTCCATCTGCTGGTCTGTCTGCAAATTGCATGGATATAAACTGTTTTTTTTTTTAGCTCTTTTTACCCCAACCTTGGGAGAAAATCTGCACCCCATTAGTGAGCCCCTGGCATGATTTTGATAACTTAAGTAGGGCAATTTTAAAGATTTAGGATAAGTTGAATAAAATATCAAAGAAGAGCTGTGAAACAATGATAACAATAGGCAAGAGAAATTTGCCATCAGAGTAAATTCACCAAAATATTCAAATGCCTAGACATCAGCAAAAAATGACAATTAATACTAGTAAACAGGAAGAGATGGCCCAGCCAAAAGAACAAACCAAATATCCTGAAGAGATACAGACTAAAAGACAATTAGTGATAATCGCACAACACTCATAAAGGAATTTAAAGATATGACTAAAGAGATAAAGGATATTAAGAAGACACTGGTTGAACATAAAGAACAATTTGAAAGTCTACAAAGAAAAATAACAGATGCTATGAGAATGAAAGACACAATGGATGAGATTAAAAATATATTAGAGGCAAATAAGGACAGACTTGAATTTCTCAAAGACAGAATTAGAGATTTTGAAGACAGAATATGTAATCTGGAAAAGACAGAGGAACCAAAAGATAAGACAATGGAAAAATATGGAACAATGTCTCAGGGAATTGAATGACAATTGAAATGCAAAAATATATGCATTATTGGTGTCCCAGAAGGAAAAGAAAAGGGAAAAGAGGCAGAAAGAATATTTGAGGAAATAATGCCTGAAAACTTCCTTATTCTTATGAAAGACTTAAATATCTATATCCAAGAAGGACAATGCACCACAAACAGAATAAATCTGAATAGACCTAGCTGGAGACACCTGCTATTCAAAATGATAAGTATCAGAAATAAAGTGCAAAGCATCACATACAAGGGAAACATGATAAGATTTTAAGTGTTGACCTCTCATCAGAAACCATGGGGTAGAGAAAAAAGAGGTAAGATGTATTTAGGGTATTGAAAGAGAAAAACTGTCAGCCAAGATTTCTGTATCCAGCAAAGCTGACCTTTAAAAATGAAGGGGAGTGGGACAACCAGCAAGATGGCAGCAGAGTAAAGAGCTCCTAGAATCAGCTCCTGCTACAGGGCAGTTGGTGATCTCCCAGAGCAATTTAGAGCACTTGTTTGGGGGCTCAAGGAGATCAGAAGTACATCCTGCAACATCCTTAAAAGAATGGAAGGAGGAGCCTGTGGATCTGCAAAGAAGATTTATAAGTAGAGCACTCCACGACAGGGAGGCTGGTGCTTATCCTCCACTGGAGGCACAAGACACCTCAGGAGCTGTTCAGTGGCTGGAATTGAAAGCTTCACATCCCAAACTGGGGAGGAAGAGACAGTTGGGCACCAACTTCAGCAAGCTAAAGTATAATCTTCAGAACAGCTAAAGTTTGAACATGTCCAAGTCAGAAAGAGGCCGGTGGCTGCCATCTTAACTCCACTTGAGGGAAAGTGGGGATGACTGAAAATCACAGTGCTACTAGGGACTGGCTTTTTTCCTTATAGATCAGATTGCCACTCTAGCATAAGCCCCACCTTGGGTAGGGAGGAAGCTGGCTGGAGCTGCGCCAGCCTCTCTGGGAAATTACAGTTCACGCTGCAGAGGCCAGTGATCATGCTACTGTGGCAGTGCAAGCCACCCAGGAGCTATTCTGTGGCAGGAATTGGAAGCTTAATTTCCCAAAATCAGGGGAGAAAGAGAAGGTTGGCCACTGCTTTCAGCTACTGTTATTAAATTAGGTTGGCTAAAGTATAACCCTAAGAAAAGCTAAACTTTGAGCCTGTCCAAGTCAGAAGGAGGCTGGTAGATTCCACCCCCAGCATGAGGGGAAGCCATGCAGACTGAAAATCACATTGACAGTAGAGACCAATTTCTTTCAACCAGATTGGCTTGCAGGCCTAGTGTAGGCTTCAGCCCCACCTCTAGCAAGGAGGAAGCTGGTGGGCCCTCTACCAGCTATCTAGGTAACTGTAGGTACATTTAACTGACACAGACTGAATAATCGGAAGTCTATCTGGGCAACTGTGATCATATTGGACCTGCACTACATAGATTGCTGCCCACACCTGCAGTTGCATCCCTGCCCCAGGAAGGGGAGAAAGGGGCATGAAGTGTCAGCAGTTTGTTTGGGCAACTATAGTCTAGGTCTGCATGAGTTGGATTATTACACACTGCTGTGGCTCTGTCCCTACCCCTGGCAAAGGAGAAAGTTGAGAGAAGCTTCACTGGTCCTTGGGATAAAGAGGGTAGCTTGAGCTTCCACAGTTTATATCACCAACTACATCCTTGGCTCCTACTATGCAACCAGCAAGGGCAAAAAGGCAGGAAGCCCTAAAATAAAGAGAAAAACTGCATCCAGAATAAATATTCTAGGGAGCCAGATGCCAAGACACCAAAAAAATTACAATCCACACCAAGAACAGGAAGAAATGGCCCTGTTAAAGGAATAAGATAAGCTTCCAGATGATATAAAGGAGTTGAGGCAACTAATCATAGACGTTCAAACAAATCTCCTTAATAAATTCAATGATATGGCTAAAGAAATTAAGGATATAAAGAAGATTTTGGATGAGCAGAAAGAAGAATTTGAAAACATACATAGAAAAATAGCAGATCTTATGGAAATGAAAGGTGCAATTAATGAAATTAAAAATACATTGAAATCATATAATAGCAGATTTGAGGCAGCAAAATAGAATTTTTTAAATATATATTTTTTTATTTTTTAAAGATATTTAGATTACACAAATGTTACACAAAAAATATAGGAATTTCCACATGGCCCCTTCCCCACACCCCCCAGACCCTCTCACACAAACAATATCCTTCATCAGTGTGGCACATTCATTGCAATTGATAAATACATCCTGGGGCACCAACATTGAGCATGGAACAGAGTTCATATTGTAGTTTACACTCTCTTCCACACATTTCCGTAGGCTATAGGAAGATATATAATGGCATGTATGTGTCATTGCAATGCCATTAAAGATGATTCCCAAGTCCTGAAAAAGCCCCCACATTACACCTGTCTTTCCTTCCCCCTGCCCCCAGAGCCTCCAGTGGCCACTGCCTCCACACCAATGATGTAATTTCTTCCATTGCTAGAATTACAAAAGTCTACCATAGAATACCAGTAAGTCCACTCTACTTCCATAGTTCAATACCCAATCCTGAGGACTCTAATGGAAAGTTGTCTTTGATCTTATACAGCTGATGGGTGGGGCACTCTTGCTTGAGTTGTAGGCTCTCTCATATCCTTTGTATGGTGGTTGTCAATCCTCACCTCCTTGTTAGTTGTCCTGGGCGAGTCCAATGAATGGAACAGTAGGCGTTGCAACTCCACTGAGGCTCAAGGTCCAGTTGGCACATTGACAGCCCAAAGATTCAAGTATCCCAGACATACACCTATCAACTTCAGCAAATAGAAGGTTCAAATAGAAGGGACAGATGAGCCATGTGTAGGTTACCCATAACTGATTCGAAATCTGTCACTCTCAGGAGCTCAAACTCCTAAGTAGGGCCCACTGACACGGCATCAAACTCTGTAGCTATCTGCCCTGACAATAGGACCTGGGTTTTTCTATATCCCTCAGGAGTCCCACTATTTGAGGTAGTATCCACTTTGGCAGTCTATGAGATCCTGCTGAGATGTGCATAAGTGTTACCTCTGGGATGACATCCCAACGCATTTTGAAGTCTCCCAGCCATACTAACTCATTTGTGTTTACACTTTCCCCCTTTTATTCAAGGTCTTTTCCCAGTTGCATTGCTAGTTGGTGCTTGATAGTAATCCCATTATGCCAGGGAGGCTCATACCTGGGAGTTATGCCACATGCTGGGGGGGAAGGCAATGCATCTATATGCTGAGTTTTGGCTTAAAGAGAAGCCACAATGAGCAACAAGGAGGCTTTCAGGAGGCAACTCACAGGCACCCCACAACACTAGGCCAAGCCTCAATTTCATGAGCAAAGACTCACAAGTATATTCATCAACATCAAGGGCCCATCAATGTACCATCTCCCTTACTAGTCATTGCCCCTGCACTTGGGAGACAGTTGCTGCTCCATTAGAGAATATGACAGATCTCCAGGATAGGAATTCAATATTCTCTTGGTTACTGTGTGAATCTCCACCCACTGTAACAATGCCCTGTCAACAATTGAACAAATTTATATACCCATTATGGATGTCCAGATGAACTTCTTCTCATGCATCCCCCATCACCAACAACCCACATCAGTAAATGCAAAACTGTTATAAGGGATGAAGAAGGTCATTATATATTAATAAAGGGGCAATTCAATAAGAAGAAATAAATATACTAAATATTTGTGCACCTAACCTGTGTGCCTGAAGATATATGAGGCACACACTGGCCAAACGGTAGGGATTAGTAGATGTCTCTAAAACAATAGTTGGAGATTTCAATACAGCATTCTCATTATTGAATAGAACATCTGGAGAGAGGATGAATAAAGAAACAGGGAGCTTGAATAATATGATAAATGAACTAGGCATAACAGAATTCTATAAAACATTGCACTACACAACAGCAGGATATACATTAAATTGCCCACAGATCCTTCTCCAAGATGGACCATATGTTAAGTCACAAGTCTCAATAAATTTTTTAAAAAAGATTGAAATTATATTAAAAAACACCAACAACAAAAAACGCTTCCTCTAATTATAATGGAATGAAGTGGGAAATCAATAATGGATGAAAAAGAAAAATTCACATATATATGGAGGTTAAACAAGAGTCTTAAATAATAAGTGGGAAAAAGAAGAAATTGCAAGAGAATTGAGCAAATATCTTGAGATTAATGCAAATGAGAATACAACATATCAAAATCTATGGGATATCAAAAAGGCAGTCCTGAGAAGGAAATTTATACAAATCAATGCTTACATCAAAAATAAAGAAAGAGTTAAAATTGAAAATCTAACTGCACACATTCTAGAACCAGGAAAGAAAAATTTTCACAAACCAGGCTAAAGGAAAGAAATAATAAAGATTAGAGGAGAAAAAATGCAATCAAGAACAAAAAACAACAGAGAGAATCAACAAAACCAAAAGTTGATTCTTTGAGAAGATTTACAAAATCCACACACCCTTAGATATACTAAGAAAAAGAGAGAGAAGACACAAATAAATAAAATTGGAAATGAGAGGGGGCACATTACCACTTACTCTGTAGAAATAAGAGTTCATGTGAGGATACTATGAACAACTGTATGCCAAAAAATTAGAAAATTTAGATGAGAAAGACAAATTCTTAGAAACACACAAACCACATACACTGACCCTAGAAGAAATAGACCACAAGACACCAATCACATGTGAAGAGATTGAAACAGTCAAGAAAAAACTCCCAAAAATGAAAAGCTGAGGGCCAAATGGCTTCCCAGGTGTATTCTACCATTCATGCAAAGGTGACCTAATGACTGTCTTGTTCAAAATCTTCCAAAATTTGAACAGGAAAAAATGTTACCAAACTCATTTTATGAAGCCAACAACCCCCTGATACCAAAACCAGATAAAGATACTGCAATGAAATTTATAGACCAATACCCCTAATGTATATAGATGCAAAAATCCTCAACAAAATACTTGCAAACTGAATCCAAAAGCACATTAAAAGTATTATACACCACGATCAAGTTGGTTTTATCCAAGGTATGCAAGGGTGGATCAACACAAGAAAATCAATTAGTTTAATAAACCACATTGACAAATTGAAGAAGAAAAATCACATGATCATTTTGATCAATGTAGAAAAGACATTTAACATAATACAGCACGCTTTCTTGATAAAAAAACTGTCCAAAAGATAAGAATAGAAATAAGAGTTCTCAATATGGTAGAGTGCATATATGAGAAACCTGCCATTGTACTCAATGTTGAAAGACTGAAAGCTTCTCCACAAAACAAAGATGACCACTATCATCATTATGACTCAATATTGTACTAGAAGTTCTAGCTAGAGCAATTAGTCTAGATAAAGAAATAAAAGGAACACAAATTGGAAAGGAAGAAGTAAAACTTTCAATATTCACTGATGACATGATCCTATATCTAGAAAATCCTGAAAAATCCACAACAAAATTACTAGAAATAATAGGAATGTTCAGCAAAGTGACAGAATACAAGATTAATATGCAAAAAACAATATCATTTATTTACACTACTGATGTGCAAAGTGAGGAGAAAATTAGAAATAAAATTCCATTTATACTAGCAACAAAAACAATGAAAATATTGAGGAACAAACTTATCCAAGGGTATAAATGACATATATTCAGAAAACTACAAAATATTGCAAAAAGAAACCAAAGAAGACTTAAATGGAAGGACATTCTGTCTTCATGGATTGGAAGACTAATTAGTGTTATGATGTCAATTCTACTCAAACTGATTTACAGATTCAACACAATCTCAATGAAAATCTTTACCGGCTTTTGGTCAGAAATTGGAAAGCTCCTAATCAAATTTATTTGGAAAGGTAAGGTACCCCAAATTGCTAAAATTGTCATAAAAAAGAAGAATGATGTTGGACATCTCTCACTTTCTCACTGCCATAAGGACAGACTTATTGTCCAATGGAACTGAATTGAGGACTCAGAAATTAACCTTCACATCTACAGTCAAATGATTTTTGACAATTCTATTAAGTCCATCCAGCTGGGTCAGGATAGTCTATCCAACAATTGGTTCTATGAGAACTGGATATCCATATCTGAAAAAAGAAAGAAAACCCACATCTCACACCTTATACAAAAATTAACTTAAAATGGATCAAAAGCCTAAATATATATATTTATATATACATAAAATCCTGAAACTCTTAGAAGAAAATGTAGGAAAACATTTTCAAGATCTTGTGGTAGATGCTAGTTTCTTGAACCTTACACCCAAAGTACAAGTAACAAAAGAAAAAATAGATAAATGTGACCTCTTCAAAATTCAACAATTTTACAACTCAAAGGACTTTGTCAAAAGGGTAAAAAGGAAGCAGATTCAATGGGAGAAAATATTTGGAAATCACATATCTGATAAGAGATTTATATTCATGATCGATAAAGAGATCATACAACTCAACAATAAAAAGACAAACTATCCAATTAAAAAACAGGCAAAATGCTTGAAAAGACAACTGTCCAAAGAAGAAAAACAAATGGTGAAGAAACACATGAACATGAAAAATGTTCAACATCACTAGCAATCAGGGAAATTCAAATCACAAATAAAATGAGATATCATTTCACATTTACTACACTGGCTGCTATTAAAAAGTTGGAAAACTGTAAATCTTGGAGAGGATGTGGAGACATAGGAACATTTATCTTCTGTTGGTGGGAATGTAGAATGGTACAGCCACTGTGGAGGACCACTTGGCAGAAAGGATGTGGAGAAATAGGAATAATCTTTCACTGTTGGTGGGAATGAAGAATGGTGCAGCCTCTGTGGAAACAGTTTGGTGGTTACTCAGGAAGCTAAATATAGAACTCCTGTATGATCTGGCAATCCCTGCACTTGGAATATACCCAGAAGAACTTAAAGTGATGTGAACAGACATTTGCAAACACTGATCGTTAGAATAATGTGTTAAGTTGGCTGGGAAATTGTGTCCAGGTGTTTGGTCCAGCAAGAACTGGGCTAATTGTAATAAAAGAGCATTTATGGACTTTGATCACCAGTGAGTTTACTGCATGGATGGCTGATTACATCTGCATCAATCAGGGAGATTGCATCATTAATGAGTGATGCTTTTATCCAATCAGTTGAATGCCTTAAAAGGGGAAGTGATTTCAAAATTCAGAGAGAAATTCCCAGCTCATTGTTGGAAAGCCAACTTCCCCAGAAACTTATCAAGAATTGTTCAACAGACTTTCATCAGAGTCCTTGGTTTGCAGCCTGCATGTGGAACCTGGACTTGTGCATCCCTACAGTCATGTGAGAGACTCTTATAAAATCTCATATTATTGACAGATATCTCCTGTTGATTCTGTTTCCCGAGAAAACCCTGACTAATACAGCTTGGTACCAGGAGTGGTTCTTGAGGAACAGAGTCTTAAACATGGGATGTCTGAGGTGGTTCTGGGAGTTTTGTAATTGGCTCTGTACTCTAATTGGACCCAGGGGTACGAATGACTCCCTTTCCAATAATGAAGAGATTGCTAACAGTCCTTGGCATGAGCAGGCAATAGAGATACGCAAAATAACATCACTGGATGCCCCTACTTCCATTCTTATTAGAAGCAAGGATCTGGGTGAGAGTGTTTTCAACACCTTAACAGAATTTTGTGCAGGCAAAAGTATAATGATGTTGGCTTGTTCCTCCCAGATACTCTGGGTACAGTTACAAAAGAAAGAGATGAGCTAAAGTCTTCAAATGTGAAACTTATATGCCACATAAATGATATGAAAGTTTCTACATGTGCCTTGAAAGAAAATCTTGCCTCTTGTAGTCACAGACTTGAGATATCTAAGAATCAAACCCAGGCTCTCATTGTAAGAGTAGAAGAATTACAGAGGAAATTAAAATCTCAATCTTGCAGGGTTTCTGCAATTAAATTGAAGGCATTGATTGGAAAGGCGTGGAACCCCAAGGATTGGGACAGAGACATATGGGAAGGTGATAATATTGGTGGGGACATTGGAACCCTAAGTTCTGCTGAGACTTTACCAGATAAACCTGTGATGGCCTGCCCTTTGGAGACCACAACTTGTCAACCTTGTATCATTCAGCCTCCAGCCTGCCCCAGGGAGTCCAGACTTCCCTCTAGCCTTGAGGTGGGTACCAGCCAAATGGAAGCCTGCACTGCCCAGTATCCAGGCTGCCCCAGAGAGTCTGGACCTCCTCCCAGCCACAAGGCAGGTACCAGCCAAACTCCAGCATGCAGTGCCCAACTTCCAGTCTGCCCTGAGGAATCTGTCTTCCAACGCCTTCCTGAAGAGATTAATCCTGTCTCACCAGAAGAAAATACAAAGGAATGCCCTGAGGTCAGTAGCCTGCAAGACATCTCTAAGCCTTCTCCTTACCCACACTCACCACCCCTCTTGTCTTCGATACCCATACTAGACTAAAAGCACAACAAGCCCCCAAAGGTGAAATACAAAGTGTGACCCATGAAGAAGTATGCTATACTCTGAAAGAACTGCATGGGTTTTCCAACTTATATAGACAGAAATCAGAGGAATGTTTATGGGAATGGATACTAATGGTACAGGATAATGGTGGAAGGAATATAAAGTTGGATCAGGCTGAATTTATTGATATGGGCCCACTAAGCAGAAATTCTGGATTCAACGCTGTAGCTCGAGGGGTTAGAAAGGGCTCTAAAAGTTTGTTTGGGTGGCTGACTAAAGCATGGATTAAACGATTGCCTAGCATTTCTGATGTTGAGATGCCCAATTTGCCCTGGTATACAGTAGATGAGGAGATTTAAAGGCTTAGAGAGATTGGAGTGCTAGAATGGATTTACCACTTGAGACTTGCCCACCTAACTCAGGAATGTCCAGAGGACACACCTTTAACCAGGACTGTGAGGAATAAATTTGTAAGACTAACTCCATCTTCTCTGAAGAGCTCTGTGTTTACTCTTCTCTGCAGGCCAGATATTACTGTAGGGAGGGGTGTAATGGAATTGGAATCGTTAAACATTATGGGCATAATCGGATCTCCGTCCTGTAAAAGTCAAGTATCAGCAGTTAATCGCCAAAGGCCAGGTGGGCGTGGCTACAACAATGAAAGACAGATTCAAAGCAGCACACAGAATAGTCTGAGTCCCATGGAGGTATGGCATTGGCTAATAGATCATGGGGTACCTATAATTGAAATACATGGGCAGTCTACTAAATTTCTTCTGAATCTGTGTAAGCAGGAGAGTTCTAAGAGGTCGAGTTAACAAAACACTAGCTCAAATTTCAGATGCAGGGAATCACGGTCCCTTATCCAATTCCCAGACTTGAGACAGTTTACAGACCCAGAGCCCTTTGAATGAGGAGAAGGCCAGGTACCCTTGGCCTTCTCCAATTTGGCCTGTGCAGAAAACAGATGGACCTTGGAGGATCACAGTAGATTATCATGAACTTAAACAGGTGGTAACTCCAATTGCAGCTATTCTCCCAGATGTGGTATCATTGCTTGAGCAAATCAACACTTCCCCTGTTACCTGGTATGCAGCTGTTGATCTGGCAAATGTTTTTTTCTTATTTGCCATTAGTAAGGACCACCAGAAACAGTTTACTTTCAGCTGGCAAGGCCAGCAGTATATCTTCACTGTCCTGCCTCAGGGGTATTCCAACTCTCCAGCCCTATGTCATAATACTGTCCACAGGGACCTTAATCATCTTTCCCTTCCATGAGATGTCTCACTGGTCCATTATATTGGTGATATCATGTTGATAGGACATACTGAGCAAGAAGTAGCAAATATACTAGTTTATTGGTAAGGCATTTGTGTGAGAGAGGATAGGAGATAAATCCATCAAAAATACAGGGTCTTTCTACCTCAGTGAAATTTCTAGGTGTCCAGTGGTGTGGGGCCTGTTGAGATATCCTTTCTAAAGTAAGGGATAAGCTGTTGTACCTGGCCCCTCATTTGACCAATTAAAGAGGCACAACGCTTAGTTGGCCTCTTCAAATTTTGGAGAGAACACATTCCTCATTTGGGTGTGTTACTCCAGAGCATTTATCTAGTGACTAGAAAAGCTACTAGTTTTGATTGGGGACTGGAACTAGAGGAGGCCCTGTGACAGGTCCCGGCTGCGGTTCAAGCTGCACTATGACTTGGACCATATGATCCAGCAGATCCAATGGTGCTGGAAGTTTCAGTTGCAAATAAAGATGCTGTCTGGAGCCTCTGAGAGGCCCCTATAGGGGAATCACAATGCAGACCCTTAGGATTTTGGACCAATGCCTTGCCATCCTCTGCAGATAACTACTCCCCTTTTGAGAAGCAGCTTTTGGCTTGCTACTGGACCTTAATAGAGACTGAATGCCTAACCATGGACCATCAAGCTACCATAAGAACTGAGTTGCCTATCATGAGCTGGGTATTGTCTGACCCACCAAATCATAAAGTTGGGCATAAATGGCAGTACTCCATAATAAAGTGGATGTGGTATATATGAGATAGGGCTCGAGTAGGTCCTGAAGGCACAAGTAAGTTACATGAGGAAGTGGCCCAAATGCCCATGGCCACCACCCCTGCTATGGTACCTTCTCTTTCCCAGCCAACAGCTTTGGCCTCTTGGGGAGTCCCTTACAATCAGTTGACTGAGGATGAGAAAACTTGGGCTTGGTTTACAGATGGTTCTGCATGATATGCAGGTACCACCTGAAAGTGGACAGCTGTTGGCACTGCAGCCTTTTTCTGGGACATCCTTGAAGGATAGCAGTGAGGGCAAATCCTCCCAGTGGGCAGAAATTTGAGCAGTGCATCCAGTTGTTCATTTTGCTTGGAAGAAGAAATGGCCAGAGGTGTGTTTGTACACTGATTCATGGGATGTTGCCAATGGTTTAGTTGGATGGTCAGGCACTTGGAAGGAACATGATTGGAAAATTGGTGACAAGGAAGTCTGGGGAAGGGCTATGTGGATAGACCTTTCTGAGTGGGCAAAACATAAACATTTTTGTGTCCCATGTGAATGCTCCCCAGAGGATGACATCAGCAGAGGAAGACTGTAATAATCAAGTGGATAAGAAGACCTGCTCTGTGGCTAATGCTCAGCCTCTTTCCACAGCTACACCTGTCATTGCCCAATGGGCTCATGAACAAAGTGGCCATGGAGGTAGGGATGGAGGTTATGCATGGACTCAGCAACATTTACTTCCACTCACCAAGGCTGACTTGGCTACAGCCACTGCTGAATGCCCAATCTGCCAGCAGCAGAGACTCACACTTAGCCCCCTATATGGCACCATTCCTCGAGGTGATCAGCCTGCTTTCTGGTGGCAGGTTGATTACATTGGGCCACTTCCACCAAGGAAGGGGCAGTGATTTATTTTAACTGGAATAGACATATACTCTGGCTATGGGTTTGCATTTCTTGCATGCCATGCTTCTTCCAAAACTACCATCCATGGACTTACCAAATGTCTTATCTACCTCCATGGCATTCCACACAGCATTGCTTCTGATCAAGGAACCCATTTCACAGCAAATGATGTGTGATTGTGGTCATTTGCCCATGGAATTCACTGGTCTTACCATGTTCCCCATCACTCTGAAGCAGCTAGATTAATAGAACAGTGGAATGGCCTTTTGAAGACTCAATTATGGCACCAACTAGGTGGCAATACCTTGTAGGGCCAGCGCAATGTTTTCCAGGAGGCTGTGTATGTTCTGAATCAGTGTCCTCTCTATGGTGCTGCTTCTCCCATAACCAGGATTCATGGGTCCAGGAATCAAGGGGTGGAAATGGGAGGGGAACCACTCAGTATTACACCTAGTGACTCACTAAGAAAATTTTTGCTTCCTGTCCTTGCTACCTTAAGCTCTTCTGGTCTACAGATTTTAGTCCCAAAAGGAGGAGTGCTGCCACAAGGGAACACAACAATGAATCCATTGAACTAGAAGTTAAGACTCCCACCTGGCCACATTGGATTCCTCTTACCTGTGAATCAACAGGAAAAGAAGGGAATTACTCTACTGGCTGGGGTGATTGATCCTGACTATCAAGGGGAAATAGGACTACATCTACTTAATGGGGATAAAGAAGAGTTTGCTTGGAATACAGGAGATCCTCTAGGGTGTCTCCTAGTACTGCCATACCCTGTGATTAAACTCAATGGAAAATTGCAACAAACCAATTCAAGCAGAACTAACAATGGCCCAAAATCCTCGGGAATGAGTTTGGGTCACCCCACCAGGCAAAGAACCACAGCCAAATGAAGTGCTGGCTGAATATAATGAGAACATGGAATGGTTAGTGGAACAAGGTAGTGATAAATATGAACTTTGACCACGTGACCAGTTACAGAAACGAGGAATGTAATATCCATGAACCCTTCTTCCTTGTTTCGTTATGAGTATGATTGTATAAGTACACAAAACAAATTTCTTGTTTTCTTCCCCAACCTTTTCCCCTATCATATCAAAAGTTATATTAATTTTATGTCATAATATTTAAGAATGTCAAGTTTAAGTGTGAATATTACCCAAGGACCTGCATCTTATTTTCTGGGGAATTAATGCATTTCCAGTTGTATGCAGGGGAGTTGAACTTTGTTAAGCAGAAATATATATGTATGCAAGTATGTAATTGTTTCTAATTAGAGACTAAGTATGGTTTAGGGTAATGTGTATGGTTCCTGAGTTGACAAGGGGTGGACTGTGATGGTAAGGCTAATGTTTCAACTTGGCCAGGTAATTGGGTCCAGTTGTTTGGTCCAACAGCACTTGTCTAATTATAATACAAGACCATTTATGTACTTCGATCACCAGTGAGTTTACTGCATGGATGGCTGATTACATCTGCATCAATCAGAGAGATTGCATCATCAATGGTTGACACTTTTATTCAATTCATTGAA
Organism: Cabassous unicinctus; assembly: GCA_029593785.1. Classification (NCBI taxonomy): domain Eukaryota; kingdom Metazoa; phylum Chordata; class Mammalia; order Cingulata; family Chlamyphoridae; genus Cabassous; species Cabassous unicinctus. The sequence goes on along the minus strand of JAQZBX010004508.1, from coordinate 13,927 downwards.
TGCCTTAAAAGGGGAAGTGATTTCAACATTCAGAGAGAATTTCCCAGCTCATCTTTGGACAGTCACTTCTCCAAGAAACTTATCAAGGACCTTTCATTGGGCTTTCATTGGAGCCTCTTGTTTGTAGCCTGCCTGTGGAACCTGGACTTATGTATCCCCAAAGTCAGGGAGAAACTCTTATAAAATCTCATATTATTGACAGATATCTCCTGTTGATTCTGTTTCCCGAGAGAACCCTGACTAATACACACACCACTATTCATAATGGCATTATTCACAGTTGTCAAAAGATGGAAATAACACAAGTGTCTGTCAACCAATGAATGGATAAACCAAATGTGGTATACACATATGATGGAATACTACGCTTCTGTAAGAAGGAATGAAATTTGGACACATGATAACATCAATGAACTTTGAGGACATTATGCTAAGTGAAATAAGCCAGACACAAAAAGACAAATATTGACTTACTAACTAGTAATGGACTTACTAACTAGTGCTTAATTAAAAAAGCACAAAAAGACAAATATTGACTTACTAACTAGTAATGGACTTACTAACTAGTGCTTAATTAAAGAATAAACACATGAAGTTGAACCTAGACCATAGGTTACTAACAGATAGGAGGAGGACTGAGAAGACACACTGATGCTTAATGTGTGTAGAATATTAAATTAGCTTGACTGTAAAATTGTTGAAATGGATAAAGTTGATGGTAACACATTATAGAGAGTATAACTAACATGGCTGGTTTATAAATGGGGTTGCAGTTGAAAGGAGGTACTCTAGGGATGTAAATGTCAATTAAAAGAAAAATAGAGAATAATCTAGGGACTAAATAACATAGTTAACTCCAAGGTGGATGAGGATTGTGGGTAATAATACAAATTCAAGAATGTTCTTCTATGAACTAAAACAAATGTATGTCATTATTACAATGTGGTGAGAATATAGTGATGCATGGGAAAAATACAATTAATGTAACTTATGGACTACAGTTAATAGCAATATTGTAATACACTTTCATCAATGTCAAGGAAGGTACTATATCAACACTAAGTGTCAGTAATAGGGGTTTATGGGATGTTTTCTTTTGGACTAAGGAAAATGTTCAATGATTTACTGAGTGATGACTGCATACTCTGGGATGAATGTGAAAGCCATTGAGTTTACACTTTGGATAGAATGTACAAAGTATGGGACTGTATATCACAGTGAGCCATGTGGCGGAAGATGAACTATGGTTACCAGTGCAAATATGAATGTGCTCCCTCATGAACTATAAAAATGGATAATAATACTTAGTGTTGATATTAGGAGGAGTATGGAAAAAATGTACCAAGTGTACACTATGGACCATAGATAGTTGTAATAGTCTGATCATATTCTTTCATAATCTGTAATGAATGTTGTACAACAATGTAAGGTGTTGGTGAATTGGTGATTTATGAGAATTCTACATATTATGCATGATTGTTTTTTGAGCTCACAACTTTGAAATAGAGTGGATTAAAACTCACAGAGTTAGAAAGATTAATGCAAAAGTACATAATTATTTGTTATGGATCCAATATTAGTCAGAATATAATACTTGATAATCATTGACTATTTGCTTCATGATGTTGGGATGAATACATTTTTATTATGTATGCATATATGATCTACAACACACATAGCATAACAAACTACCAGAAGAAAATGACCAACTAAGGGTTTTTTTTTCTTTTTTTCTTAATTTTAAGAAATGAGAGTTCTGGAGGAAAACATGTTGAAACCTTTCAGACATTGCCTAAGGAGGGTTTTCTGTCTCAGGCTTAAAATATAAAAGGCAAAAATAAACGTAAAATTATACAACTAAATTAAAATAAAACAGTTTTAAAGGAAAAATGCAGAATTTAAAACTAGCAATTGGGTAAAATATTTGAAACTCAGATTAACCAACAGTTAATTGGTCTTATAAAAATATTGAAAAATACAATAACAAAACTGAAAGTGAATAAAAGCATATGAATAAAAAGTTTTAAATCTGAATTTAATTTTGTATATGCTAATTTCCACAGTTAAGTCCTGTATTAACAAGAAAATGTTCAGTGAAACAGACAGATATTTTACATGTAATTTCAACACAGTCACATTTTAAAGGAACATGCATGAATACAAACAATATTCAAAATATAAATAACTGTTATTTTAGCAAATTTACTTCACAGAATAACATACAGCCAAACAAATCATATGGTTACAAACACATTTCTAATATGAAAATTTACTTAAATACTTACAAAAAGTAATTTTAAAAAAGTAAACATTTTTAACTAACGATTGGAAAGCATCTTAAAAATATTACTACTAACCAAATAGGTAAAAATTCATGAATACTGTTTCAACATTACCTCTACTTATAATTTTGAAATTTATGCCATACATCTTTCTTAAACTTTCTATTTCCATCAGAATATAAACTAACAAAATATACACAAACTATAAACAAACTAATAAAATAACAGTGAGATATTCTGAATCAGAAAATAGCAAATTCTACATGTATTTCAAACTGATGGGAAGTTTTCTTAACTTCTTAATGGTGATAATCTTTCCAAAATGTGAATCCTTAGGATAATATATTTTAATATATTCATATTGAATTCACTTTACTCTTGTCACCTTCACCTCTCTAAAATGACATATTTCCTGCTTTTGCCAAGGCAAAACAGGACCTATGGATGGGCAACCTACATCAAACTCAGACGTCAAGGATCACAAAATCAATTCCACTTTGAAAACTTACAAAAGATATTTGGTTGTCCCGTCCATTCATTTCATCCCATTATTTTATATTTGTAAATTGTTAGAACTTTTTTAAAATGCAGTAAATGTAATAAGGGTGGTTTCAATGGAAATGGGCAAGTTGGCAATACAACTAGTTATCACATTTTCTATGGAAAGTAATCATTAAAGCTGATTCTGAATATTGAAATGAATAAAATAAAATCACAAGTTGATAAATATAGTGCAAGACAAAATGGAAACTTCAGGAGAAAGTGAGTCAAAGCAAGAAAAAAATACATTTTATTTTATTTTGATTATAAAAGGAGATAGTATTTGAAGAAGATTCTGAAAGCTGAAGACAAGCAATTCTACAAAGAGAAGAAAATATTTTTCACTGTTTCTTAAATCTTGATAGTACTTTGGGATGTGCATATTTTTACCAGCTGGGCTGAATATGCATGTATATATTGATAATAGCTGCGAACTTACAAAACAAACATACACAACATCACACAAGGCTCCCATACCTCACCCTACCACCAATACCTTGCATTGTTGTGCCACAGACCATGAGACAACATCATCAGACCACTACCAGGTCCATAGCATACATTTGGCACATATCCTCCATACTCCCCCATCATCAAACGCAATATATCTTTGGCATAGATGCAAAAATATTACATTATTACTGTTAACCACAGTCCATAGGTCACCTCAGTTGTAGTTTTCCCATGCTTCTCCACATTCCCACCACCCTGCCTGAGTGATGTACATCTGCTCTGGCTCACAAAGGACACTCTTGCATCTGTACCATCAAGCACAATTCTCATCCACCTCTGGGCTTACTGTGCTATTCAGTCCCTAGATTATTCTCTACCTTTCTGTCAATTGGCATTTACATTCATAGATTACCATTTTCAGCCTCACCCCCATTTATAAACCAGCTGTTACTCACTAAAATTTGCTACCATCAACTATACAATTTCTGCACTTTTAGAGTAAAGATAATTAAAACTTCTACATCCATTAAGGTTAATAGTCCATCTCATGTCTCCTCTTATTTCCTTTAAGAATCCACCACCTATCACCAGGTCTTGAAAATATTTTCCTACATTTTCTTCTAGAAGCTTTATGGCTCTTGCTTTTATATTTATGTTTTTGATCCATTTTGAGTTAATTTTTGTGTAAGGTATGAGATAGGGGCTCTCTGCCTTCTTTTGCTATGGATACCCAGTTTTCTCAGCAGCATTTGTTGATTGGGCTGTTCTGCCTGAGTTGGGTGGTTTTGCTAGTCTAGTCAAAAATCACTTGACCATAGATGTGAAAGTCTGTTTTTTAACTATCAATTCGGTTCCATTGGTCTATGTGTCTGTCTTTATGCCAGTATCATATTTTTACCACTATAGCTAGGTAATATGACTTAAAGTCTAGAAATGAGAGTCCTCCAACTCTGCTTTTCCTTTTTAAGATGTTTCTGGCTATTCAGGACCCCTTACTCTTCTAAATAAATTTAATAATAATGTTTTCTATTTATTTAAAAAATGCTCATGGAATTTTTATCAGGATTGCATTGAATCTGTATGTCAATTTGAGTAGAATTTACATGTTAATGATATTTAGTATTCCAATCTGAGAGTATGGAATAATCTTCCAATTATCTAGGTCTTTTTTTGATTTAACAATGAGTTGTAGTTTTTTGAACACAATTTTTTTATATCATTGGTTAAGTTTATTCCTGAATATTTGGGTTTTATCTGTCATATTTTATTTTCACCACTCTTTTGATACTTTCAGTTACTTTTATTGATATAATCTTCATTTCTAGAGTCTCTTCCAGGCTTCTCTCTCCTGTCTTTTCTTTTCAGGCTGTAGCACAATCTTTAGTATTTCCTGCAAAGCAGGTCTCTTGGTTACAAACTCTCTCAGTTTCTGTTTATCTGTGAATATTCTAAACTTGCCCCCATTTTTGAAATACAGTCCTATCAGTAATAAGATTCTTGCCTGGAAGTTTTTTTTTTCTTGCAGTACCTTAAATATATCACAATGCTGTCATTTGCCTTCATGGTTTCTCGTGAGAAATCAGCACTTAGTCTTGCTGGATATCTCTTATATGATATGCATTGCTTTTCTGTTGCTGCTCTTAGAATTCTCTGCCTTTGGCATTTGACATTCATATTAATATGTGTCTCAGAGTTGGTCTATTTGGATTTTTTCAGATGGGAGTACATCGTGCTTTTTGGACATGGATATCTATGTCCTTCAAAAGGGTTAGGAAATTTTGTACCATTATTTCTTCAAATATTCCTTCTGCCAGTTTTCCCTTCTCTTCTCCTTCTGGGACACCCATGACACATATGTTTGCATGTCTCTTGCTGATGTTTAGTTCCCTGAGAAGTTGTTCAAATTTTTCCAATCTCTTCTTCATGTGTTCTTTTGTATGTTCACATTCAGAGGCTATTTCTTCAAACTCACCAATCCTTTCTTCTGTCTCCTCAAATCTGCTGTTATATGATTCCAGTGTTTATTTAATTTCATTTACTGCATCTTTCATTCCCATAATATCTGCTATTTTTCTATGCATGCTTTCAAATTCTTTTGTGTGCTCATCAAATGTCTTCTTAATATCCTTAATTTCTTTAGCCATATCATTGAATTTATTAAGGAGATTTGCTTGAACATCTACAATTAGTTGTCTCAACTCTTTTATGTCATCTGGAGGCTTATCTTATTCCCTTAAATGGACGATCATATCTTCCTGTTTCTTGATATGGATTGTAATTTTTGGTTGGTGTCTTGGCATCTGGCTTACTAGAGTATTTATTCTGGGTGCAGGTTTTCTCTTTATTTTAGGGCTTCCTTCCCATTCTCCCTTGCTGGTTGTGTAGTAAGAACCAAGCATGTAGTTGATGCTGTAAGCTATTGAGGCTCAAGCTGCCCTCATTGCCCCAAGGACCAATGAAACTTCTCCCAAATTTCTCCTTTGTCAGGGGTATGGACAAAACCACAGCAGTGTGAAATAATCCAAATCATGCAGGCCTAGATTTTAGTTGCTCAAAGAGACTGATGAAGCTTTATGTCCCTTTCTCCCCTGCCTGGGGTGGGGTGGACCTCCATGTGTGGACAGCATTCAATGCAGTTTTGATCTAAGGTGACCACAGTTGCCCTGGTAGACTTCTGATTACTCAGTCTGTGCCAGCCAAATGTACCTGAAGTTACCTGGATAGGCTGGTGCAGGGCCCACCAGCTTCCTCCCTGTTAAATGTGGGTCTGAAGCCTAGGCTAGGCCTGCAGGCCAATCTGGGTGAAAGAAACCGGGGTCTACCATCACTGTGGTTTTCAGTCAGCCTGGCTTCCCCTCATGCTGGGGGTGGAGTCAAAATGGTGGCCCCTGGCCTCATTCTGACTTGGACAGTTTCAAACTTTAGCTGTTATTAGGGTTATACTTTAGCCAGCTGAATTTACAAATCAGTCACTGAACTTGGTGGCCAACTGTCCTCTCTTTCTTGTTTTTGGGAAAAGGAGCTTCCAATTCCTGCCACAGAATAGCTCCTGGGTTGGCTTGTGCTGCCAAAGTAGGATTATCACTGGCCTTCGCAGTGTGGCCTGTAGTTTCCCATAGAGGCTAGCACAGCTTCTCCCAGCTTCCTCCTTGCCCTAATTGGGTCTGGGGCTTAGGCTAGAACTGCAATCTGATCTAGATGGAAAGAAGCCATTTCCTACCAGTGCTGTGATTTTCAGTCAACCCCTCTTCCCCTCATGTCAGATGCAGAGATAATATGGCAGCTACTGGCCTCTTTTGATTTGGACAGTTTCAAACTTTAGCTGTTCTTAGGATTATACTTTAGTCTGGTGAATTTACTAATCAGCAGTTGATGTTTCTGCCCAATCATCTATTTCTTCCCTGTTTTGGGGAAGTGGAGCTTCCTATTCGAGTCATGGAATAGCTCCTGTGGCAGTTTGTGCCTCCAGTGGAGGATGGGCACCAGCCTCATGGCATGGAGTGCTCTACTTACAAGTCTTCTCTGCAGATTGGCAGAATCCTCCTTCCATTCTCTCAGTGATATTGCAGGATGCATTTCTGGTCTCCTGGAGCCACCAAACAAGTGCTTTAGATAGCTCAGGGTGAGTACTAACTACCTTGTAGCAGGAGCTGATTCTTGCAGCTCCTTACTCAGGCACCATCTTGCTGTTGTCCCATGTATTCTTTTTTATTATTAAGTTAGAAAATTTTCACTTAAATTTATAGATTTTTGGACAGGGGAGTAATTAGTAATAATTTTTTCAAGAGTATTCTGATTATTCAGATTGGTCAAAAACCAAGAAATATGGAGAGATATCCCAGTGAAGTCTTTTGTTTGCAGTCCAACTCAAGAAAATTCATATGCATGGATTTTGAAATATACTATTAGAAAATTCTGGAAAACTAATTTGATTGTGGTCATTCATGTTCTGTAGTGTGCCAATATATCTGTTTAGATGCTATTTATAGAACGATTAAATATTATTTCACAATTTAAACCCAATTAGTGAAAAATATTATCAACTATATAGCACATTTTATTTTAATCATAGTAAGCAAATTATTTGTACCACAATTTGATTTTCTCAATAAAAACCTATATTCTCACTAAATCTTGTGAATTTTCAACTCTGTGGTAATCATATCTACCTGATATTAAATTTAATATTTAATGAGATATCACTGAACTAAGACACCTGAGTGCATACACATGGACAGAAAGAAACCACAGTGCTATCAAGCAATGCCTTGAATACATTGTTTGAACCTTCAAATGAGTCCACTAAAATTAAATATTTTATGATTCTGATTTAATATAATCTATGAGTTGTACTGTATTCATTATTTCTAGAACAGATTAGTGAATAATAGTTGTTAAAGCCCAAATTCTCTGTTCATTAGTCAGAATGAAAAAAAAACATTAAGGTTCAAATCCTTTCAATTTATATCTAATCTCACTTCCTTGCAACACAAAATTTGTATGACTTGTAATCTTTTACTTCTCATCTCAAGGCAAGTATTCTTATTTTTACTATGTTACATACAGCATCATCTTTAACAACAACAAATAAAATAAATATAACATGACTTTTCCATGGAAGGAAAATCCAAGTTACCTGAGTATGTCTCTCATTTACACCATATATAAGCTTGGTGTTTACTTTTTATTCTGTTTATCATTGCTTTTGAATAATGTAAACTTGAATTATCTTCTATCAACCAATTATGTAATTAATGTTTTTCTGTATTATAAGCTATTGATAATGTGAAAAGTTCAACCCTGTCTTTTGATAAAGCAAGTTACGAGTAACTTGTACTTATTTACATCAAAGCAGATTTTATGGACTTTATATTAATACTGTGGTGATGTTCTCATTTTTGCTATAGCAATGTTTTATTCTCCCCAGTTAAAAATGAAATCAATACTTTTCAACCTAAAACATATTATACACATTAGTTCATGCTTATTTTGGTAACAGAAAAGCCTTAATTTATGAGAAAAGTTACAACTTTGTTGTAAATTACACAAAACACAGAAAATAAAATCAATTTCAATAACTCATCACACTCTTTTATAAGAGAGAACTTAGTAGGAACAAAAATTAAATTAATTCTCAGTCCAATAATATTTGTCTTTAGCTATTTATTTTATATTTCTGAGTTCACCATTTTCATTTCCAATTACAACAACACATAGACATACACTCACAAAATTCTTGCTGTAGCCAACACAGATTGGCACTGTATCTATGAATTGGGGTCTGTGTGTTCATTTTCAAAAAATAAAATAATTATCAGAAGCCAGCTCATTTCATCTCATCTGTAGTATATTCTTGATTTGCTAAGATGATTTGTATAATATTTGGCTGAAACAAACAGCATTTCTTTATTATCCCTAAGCAATATTCATTATTAAGTACACACTGTTGCTTTTACATTGCAATTACTCTCATACACCTATTACATTAAATGACTTAGAATAAAATTATTTCATTACTTTCTCTCTTAAAACGCTTGTATCTACCATTCACTGTCATTGACTTACAGACCACACAAGCAGATACATTCACTAAGTTATGTAAAATAATGTGCTTAGTATATTTTGTTTCTCTTATTCCTTCTTGGAAGGAATTCTTAATGATAAATGGGTTACGGGAAATAATAGTTAATATGATATGCTACTGGTAATAAGTCTTAACTATAAGCAGATATTTTTCCACCGTGGTTAAGGTAACATGTAGAAATTTCATTTTCTGCAGCATGAAACTTTAACAGGAGATTTTGTAAGTAAATATAATATGGTTGTTTGGCAGAAAACTGGGGGGTAAAAGCTTGAAGAATCCAATGAAGTTAAAGGGGAAAAAAACATTACCTAGGGAAAGAGTTGGCAACCATTTGATTTTTTTTAGCCATTGGAAATATGTGGCAGGAATTAAAGATTACTGGCAAGGATCATAGCTTATATTCATGCAAACATCTCTTTTCTATGTTTCAAGCTTGGACTTAAATAAGCATATATACAATTTACTTATTTACACATCAGAGGGGAAAGCCCTTATGAGATAAAATAATGGAACATTAATTCATTTGGTGTGAAATTTAGAACTAAGGGTTTGACTAAACAAAAGTTGGATAAAACCACATGAGTTGTAACCACTTCCTTATATTACATCCAGAAGTAACACAGTTTTCCTGAGAGAAGTTTTTTCAGAGCCTCCTTCACATCCCTGTTCCTTAATGTATAGATGATAGGATTTAAGGTAAGAGTCACCATGGTGTAAAAAAGTGAGATAAACTTGCCTAGGTCCTGGCTATAACTGTCACGTGGCTGGAGATACATGTAGGTGGTGGTGCCATAAAAAACGATCGCCTCAATTAGGTCCGAAGAGCAGGTGCTCCAGGATTTATGCCTTCCCTCCACTGATTTTATCCTCAGAACAGCCTGGTTTATGAAGCCATAGGAGATAAGGATGAGTGCTGGAAGGATTAGGATTAACAGGACACTAATGATAAAAAGCACCAATTCATTAATGTTGGTGTCCACACAGGCTAATTTGAGGAGAGCTGGTACTTTATAAATAAAATGATCCAACCTGTGGTTGCCACAGAGAGGCATCTGCAAGGTGAAGGTGGCTTGAATCAAAGAATTGGCTGAACCACTCTTCCAGGACATGGATGCCAGCTGCTGGCATAGCCATGTGTTCATGATGACAACATAGAATAAGGGTTTGCAGACAACAACATAGCAGTCAAAGGCCACCACAGCCAAAAGTATGTAGTCTATAGAGCCCAGGTCTAAAACGATGTAGAGTTGGACCACACAGCCTCCATAAGTGATAGTCTTTTCTGGTCCTCACAGGTTAACTAGGGTCTGAGGGTCAAGGCTAGTGATAAAGCAGAGGTCCAGGAAGGAGAGGTTACTTAGGAAAATGTACAGGGGTGTGTGGAGAGAAGGATCCAGGCACTAGACAATGATGATGATGAAGTTTCTCACAAAGGTCTGGAGATAGAAGAAAAGGACAAATACAAAGAGCACAGTCTCTAGGTGAGGGTGGTCTGAGAAGCCCAGAAGGATGAAACCCACCAGGGAACTGTCATTGGCCCTTCCCATACCTTTAGGGGGAACATCACTTGCTAAAAGAAAAATGAGATGTTTGAAACAGTTTATCTAAGAATCAAAAACTGTAAGAACTGAAAGATCATGGAGACCTACTTGTCCAAACTACTCATTTTTGCCCTTAATATTGTCCATTTGCCATCCAGTCTAATGCCTCTTCTTATTAATAGAAAAACATGAATAATTTCAATTCCAGGGTTTTCTGGGAGCTCTTTATTAAAGCCTGTCAAAGTGGATATTTGCATGAATATCTAGAATTGTGCCATCATTTACTGTTGAAAATAAGTGCCCTTCAAAATTAAAAAAAAAGGAATCAACATATTCATGGTTTTTAACCATGGAACAAATTCTGCATGCAAAATCTAATCCATTCAGGTTCCATCCTAGGCACAAATGAGGATAGGAAATCTTCCTCATTTTGCCATCACTGCACATACACACATTTAGACTGTCTTTATGTACTGCTTCAACAGGGATAAGATAATCATTGATCTAATAGTCCATCTGGAGATTTAAACAAAATTGAGCAGGTACATAATGAGTAATCAAATTTTTAAAAAAGAAAAATTAAAAATGATGTTCTAAGACTGAACCAAGGTAAATAATTTGCAAATCAGTTTTGCAAAATAGCAGATGAGAAAGAAATTGCTTTGAAATGTGGAAGACTGAGGACGGTTTTCTGGATGAAACTAAAACAAAGCATTTTAAATGGATAATATTGGGATGCAATAAGATAGAAGATGATCATTTTTATCTGTGGGACATATGATAATGACTAGAAGAAAAGGAAACATATTTGAGGAAGGAAAATATATAATATAAAATTCATCATATTTCATACATGTTCACTCAATGATTGAACTGTCAAAAATGAAATTATTTTAAAAGTACATTTTGAATCAATATTATTTAAACCAACTTGTTTCAAGTCATTAATATTCATCATAAAACTAAAATATATTAAGCAGAATATACATTAACTAAATTACAGATTTGTTAAATTCTCCTTAGAAATATATAATTTGTTGTAAAAGATCGTTGATAAACCTTTTTAAACTCCTTAAATTTAAACATGACAAAAACTTTAAACTTCAAGGGCAAATGCTTATTTGAAAGGTGAAGAACATTTGAAGGTATTTGGGCATTAGGAGAATTGACCATTGAATAGATTATGTGGATGAGTCACTTGTCATTAAAAGAAGATCCAGAAAGGTCAGCATTGAAGGTAAACCTAGAAAACGGTATTTGGAGCCAAACTGTAGAGAAAACTGAGTGAAAGAAAGTATTTGTCTTTGAAGTGGAAACAATGAAATGTAGCTACAGGATTTGAGTAGGAAAAAAAAGAGTGACATTTAAAAGTTCTATTTTAGAAATATTGATCTAGCCGTGGTATAGAGTAGATTGAGGAAGACACTGATGTCAATATTTCAAATATTGGATATTTCAAAAGTTCTACTGAGAAATGAATGCATTATAAACTTGGGTTATATAGTGTGAATAGACTAATAATGACCAAAGTAGCATAATTAACTGAATAATGACTTTTAAATGGAAAAGGGAATATGATGAAGAATATGATTCTATTCTTCCAGATGAGAATCTAGGAAAATGTAACATGACAGAATATATTTCTCATTCTGGAACATTTTTGCCTGCCTTACTAATTTTTTCAATTCAAAATTTGTTTCATCCACCCCTATAGAAATGTTAGCTAAATGACATTCTCTTCTGCTGATTTTGAAATAATAGCTTGGGATTTGAATAAGCTGACTGTGTCTAGTGTGCATATTTGTATTCCCTGCAGAGCCAGGTGAGGTATAATTCCTCCCATTGGAGGCTTCATGGCATGTTTATGCTACCTTCCTGCTGGGTCCAAAAGCTTTCTTCTATCTTTTACAAATTTGCAATGCCTGTTTGTCCCTACAGTTGAAAATATATGCACTAAACATGCATAGTAAATGCAAAATCATAGATATTGATGTAAGTCCATAGAAGTGGATGATCAAAACCACATTCATATAAACAAATCCAAGCAACCTCAGCTTTCCAACAAAGACCTAAATCAATAGCAGATGAGAAAGATATTTTAAATAGAGGAAGACTGCATAAGAAATACTAAAAATGGGGATTCTCTTTATGTTTCATAGAATAACAGTTAATAAGTTTGTATTTTTGTGAAGGGAGAGAGAGTAAAGATTCAAAAATTCTATTGTTTATATAATGAATTACTTTGAAAATCAGCCTAATACTCAAGAAATGGTTAAGGTCTTTGATTATAGGTGGGGCATATGCAACTCACGTTTCATAATATCTTAACTCTGTAGAACGATCTGTGGAAAGAAGGAAAGAAGGAAGAAAGGAAAGAAGGATAGGAGGAAGAAAGGAAAGAAGGGAGGGAGAAAGGAAGGAAGGAAGGGAGGGAGAAAGGGAAGTTGGAAGTTAGGGAAGGAGGGATGGAGGGAGGAAGGGAGGGAGGGAGGGAGGCAGGAAGGGACAGAGGGAGGAAGAAAGGGCAAAAAAAAAAAAAAAGGACAAAAGTAAGGATCAAGGTTTGATGTCCTGAAGTCCATGTTCTTTGTTTCTACTGCTCAATATAGTTAAACCTCACACAAAACCAGAGTTATCTTTGTCTCTCAAATATGACATATCCCTTTTAATGATTCCTGGCATTTACAAGGAAAATGTGCACTATCCACATTTTGCTGGTTTATGCCCTCCCTACATCCACCACCATCCCCCACACATCTAACTTACCATGCTGTCATTCTGAGTGGTTTGCACTCCCCCTACTTGTCCTTTCACTCAGTCATACATTTTCTTAGGCTTCTCCCTATGAAAAGATATTCTTCCACAATTCCCATCATGTGAAAAGCATCTCCTCCCTTTCCAAGATTCCATGCTGGTCACTTATGTATAAAGCCTTCCTTGACTCTGATCTGCCATCATATGCCCCACAACCCACCCAGATAGGATTTAGCAATTCTTATCTTATAAATCCTTCCTTCATCTTGAACCTACTTCTATCATAGAAACTATTGGATACTCCTAATTTAAATTTTTATATTTGTGCATTTCTAATAAACCTTAAGCTTCTTCTAATAGTGACAGGTCATGCTTTACAGATTTTATTATATGTAATTTGTATGGAATCTGAAGCATAGTAAATGATAAATGTTTTCTGGGTAAACTAATGCATTTTGGTTGCCCTATTTTCCTCAGCCAGACTCTCTCTTGGGTCTTTCTGGATAGAAGATATGCTACCTTTACTTTTGTGACACTCCAACCTTGTTCAGAACTCAAGCCAGTTGCCTCTCAAAAGCCTTGGAACAGGCTGAAAATCCATAACCATGTCTTATCTCAATTTGAAGAAATCCAATATAAGACTGATGTTTCTTCGGGTCTACTTCATTTTCCAGGTGTGTTGTTCCTCTTTGTCTGTCCTGCCTTTTGGTGAAAGTACAAGACCAATATTTTTAGAGTTCTCAGTATCTGCTCATGTGTTTTAATGTTTCCCA
>JAQZBX010004507.1:0-59945 GCA_029593785.1 Cabassous unicinctus | reverse complement strand
CCGCGCCGTCTACACCGCCCTCCACGCTAACACCGGTCTGCACCGCCCTCCATGCCCGCGCCCTCCATGCCCGCGCCATTTACACCGCCTTCCACACCAGCGCCGTCTACACCTCCACGCCAGCGCTCTCCACGCCAGCGCCCTCCACGCCTGCCCTCCACGCCAATGCCGTCTACACCGCCCGCCACGTCCGCGCAGGGTGGAGAGGCTGGACAGCCGGCGTCTGCAGACCTCCCGGCCGCCGCGTGCTCTTCCACTCGCTGTGGTCTCTGCACCAAGCTGGTTTCCTTTACTCTTCAATCTCTTCTTCACTCTGAATTCCGGCCTCCACGTAATTCATTTGTTTTCTTTTGACTTTTAGTTAAAGAAAAAGCACTGTGATTTAAAAAAAGAAAGTTTTATTTAATTTTTTGCCCATTTTCCCATCTGTGAAATGGGGATAATAACAGGATCATAGGGTCCTCGTGAGGAATCAGTAGGTTAATTCATCTCAAGTGCTCAGGACAAGGCTTGGCATGTAGAAGGCACCGAGTCACCGTTTGCGGCTTGCTGCTTGCCTCGTGCCAGGCACATGCCAGGCGGGTAGGAGCTTACACAGGAGAGAAAACCTGACGCTTAAAGTGGGGCCTTTGGGCTGAGATTGGGGAGTAAGGAACAGAGCCCACACTCGAACCCTGGCCACACTCCAGAGCCGAGCTGGGAGAGGATGCTCCTCCTGGGAGCAAAGGGGAAATTGATAACTTAGAATCCATTCAAATTTAAAACGTGTTCTGTGAGGATGAAAAGATAAGCTCCAGAGTGGGAAAAAATATTTGAGAACCACAGACACAGCACAGGAATCGGGTCTGGAATAGATAAGGAGCTCTCAAAATTCCACAGGAAAGAACAGACAATCCTGTCAGAAAACGGGCAAAAGACACGAACAGACAACTCATTGAAGAGGATAAACAAGCGGCCAAGCGCCACGTGAAAAGCTGTGCGACACCATTTCCAGTTAGGGACGTGCAAATGAAAACCACAAGGAGCTACCACTGCACACCTGTCAGAAGGCTGACATTAAAGTGAAAATAGTGATAGCAGCAACGCTGATAAAGATGCAGAGGACAGAACCCCAGTCACTCCACAGTGCTGGTGGGAGTTGTCACCGGTACAGCCATTCTGGAAAACAGTTTGGCAGTTTCTTAAAGAACTAGATATGCACCTTCCGTAAGACACACCGATTACACTTCCGGGCATTTAACTCAGCTAAATGAAGACTTACAGTCACACAAAATGGTATGCACCAATGCTTACCAGGCTTTATTCATAATAACCCAAACTGGACACAATGCAGATGTCCTCCAACAGGTCGTTGCTGAGGTCCAGCCACGCCTTGAAACCCTGCCTCGCAGTTAAAAGGCTCACGCTACTGCACACAGCACCTTCTGTGGCTCTCCAGAGACAAGCTGAGTGAACTCACCCAGTTGTGAAAGGCTACATACCCATTTGTATAATCCCATTTGTATAACGTGTGACGTCCTTGAGAGGACAAAGTTACAGCAAAGGTTGCCGGGCTGGAGGAGGTGAGGGGGGAGGGAGGTAAGTGTAGCACGAGAGGTGCTGACAGAAATGTTCTGCATCTTGATTAGAATGTTAGTATCCTGGCTGTGATATTATACTATAATTTTTCCAGATGTTGTTACTGGGGGAAACTGGGTAAAGGGCACACTAGTGAGAGTGCTTAAAAAAAAAAGCCCTTGCTTGGCGTCACGGTAGCTGCCCCTTCGCAGCTGATTTGTAAGAAAGATGGAAACTTTCACTTTGTCTTTTTAAAAAAACACCACAGCACGACTCAGTCCTGCACACCTGCCTCTGACTGTTGACACCTGGGCGCAGCCCCGGTGGGCTAAGGTGAAGCTGTGCCTTCCCCAGGGATACAGGGGCTTAAAATGCTCTGCACTTGGTGGGAAGGTGTGTGTTTACAGACAGATTCCTGCATTTCCTCCCCATTTCCCAAATCACTAGGCTTGGCATCTTAAGTCTGCTTTTAATAATAATAATTTAAAAATCTGAATCTACAATTATCTCAAAATAAAATGTTTAATTTCCAAGAAGTAATTTTTCACTGGCAGAGTCCAGCAAAATGTAAAATCCAGCATACCCAACTGGTAATGCTGCGTGGTTTGAAGGATCTGGCAGCCTTCTAAAGCAACAGTCATCACGTAGCTGCAGCTGTCTGTTTCCTTTGTGTCTCTCTAGCTCAAGCAGACCAGTCTTATTTTGTGAATTCCCAGTGCCTAGCACAAGACTTGGCATATGAAAAATGCTCAACAAATGTTTGTTACATAAGTGAACCATGGAATCCAGCAACTCCCTGTCAGTAAAGTAACCACAGAGGAGGGAATATCTGAGAGAGGCCCCAAAAGCTATGTGTATGAGTCTGCAGGTGGAGAATGGGGGTAAGAGCTAGCAGCCAGCTGGGCGGCTGGGCAGTTTGGTCTTTGGGCTGCCAAGCTGACCTGGTTTCAACCTGGGCTCATTTACAGGATATTAAATATCTTGAACACATGACCCACAAGTTTCAGGTAAATGTTACTTTACTGCATAGAATTCTGGAACAACAGACTTTTAGAGCCAGAAAAGCATGCACAAAAACATTTCATCAAAATCCAGTTTTAGGGGAGGATGCTAATCACGAAGCTCACCCACCACTCACTTTAGTGTCCTGTCCATCCATCCCTGTTTTGCTCACTCTGTCCAGTGCTGTGCCTGTGCCATGGAGAGGAACGGTGAAGATGGAAGAGGGACCGCCAGGTCCTTGGCAGCCTAGCCACAGGGTCTAGTAAGCTTTGAGGGTACAGCTGTGGACGTCACTCGGAAAGACTGGGCCCTGCTGGACTCTTCTCAGAGAAACCTCAACAGAGGTGTGATGCCGGAGGAACTCAGGAACCTCGTCTTAGTGGGCTGGGAGACTGGACTTAAAAAAAAAAGAGGAAATGCCTTAGCAAGATTTTTGGAGCAAGAACCGTCTTTTGGCACAATAATTGTATACTCGTAAGAGATGACTGCTGTTCCCTCGCGTTAGGGGAGGTCCACGAGTGTATAACCTGGGAGCTCTCCCCAGGACACAGATAAGACATCTGACACAAGTGCCCATCACCCAGGAGAATATAGTGTCTCAGGAGAAAGACTGAATTTTGTAAATCTGGGAAAAACAGTAATTTAAGCACACACCATAAATGTGACTCTTGTGTTGAAGGTTGGGAACATGATTCAGAGTCAATCAGAGAAGTTACTCAGTCAAGAGATCCCATGAGAGTAACGAAGCTGACAAAGCCCTTTTCTACGAGGCCACCCTATTTATACAATCTGAAAGGAATCCTAAAGGACAGAAACCCTAACTGTGTACTCTAAATGGAAAATTCTTTCATCATGATGCTGTGCCAGCAGTTCATAACAATTCATACAGGAAAGAAGCTATGTGAATGTGACAATTATGGAAGAGGCTTAGACCGGAAACTCAATGGTCAGCGGAGACCAGCTGATTCATATTATAAAGAAGCCACTCGAATATAATGAATGTGGAAAGAAACCTATGAGTGTAATCAGTGTGTAAAATCCTTTAGCCAAGGTTCTAGACTTTATAAGTATCATAGAATTCACACAGGAGGAAAGTGCTATAAATGTAGCACATATGGAAAAGTCTCACTGGAACCAGTCACTTGATAAACATCAAAGAATTCATACTGGAGGGGAACCATATTAAGTAATAATCAATGTGGGCAATCCTTCATTTACAGAGCAAGCCTTTCTCAATACTTGAGATTTCAAGCTGGAGAAAAGCCCTAAGGTTTTAATGAATGTGGGAAAACCTTCAGTCGTATCTTGACCCTTTGCCAGCATCTGAGGATTTGTACAGGAGAGAGACCCTAGTGTACGTCTGCAATGTGAAAAACCTTCCGTTTGAGCTCTCAGCTTCTTAATCAGAGAAATCATGCTGATGAAAAGGCCTGTAAAATACTAGAACATAATTGAGCAATTACAGTCCAGTTTTGTCATATAACATGTTAGTAGCAAGGTGGATTTGTGTTTTTCAGATAACACCAAGGACTCGATCAGGGAAGGCGCTGTTAGACAAGTCTCGATTCTGAGTAGTAATTAATGAGGTCAGACTCCTAGAAATATTAGAAAGCGAGAGCACAGTTGTGGAAAGAGCATTGCCAAGAATTTTAATACTAGATCGTATACTTGATGAAACAAATGATGGAACTTAACATGCAGAGGCAATGGGCCATTTTTTTCCATAAACCTTCCACCATTATTTTTCATTTTTAGATTTTTCAATACAGATAGTATAGAGTTCATTGACTATAAACTGGCAATTATAAGATATATAATATCTATATTAAACCAATGTTAAAATATATGTGTGTGAGTATATAATTAAACCAAAACCAAAAACTGTTTACAGATGAGAAAACAAACCCAGGTAATTTACATAGTTATTTTGACCCATCATTTCCCTTAATGTCTGAATGGATCAGACAGTGTAATAGTTCTGTGGCTCTTTCACACATATTAAACAATTGTGCCCTCTCCACCACCCTGTAAGCTGGCCTGCGCAGGTCTCACACTCTCCATTTAACAGTTAGGAAACAGGGATTCAGAATTTAAGTGCTGGGCCAGGCCTGGGAGTCGGTCACCTGCTGCTTGTACCTACAAAAAGGACAGCAGTGCTGATATGGTGCAATTATCTCACACTGGTGAGCTTGAGAGCACTCGCAGTCAGTACGTTTCTCACCAGACAAGTTGCTGGCTACCAGCCTTAGCCCTTGGGAGGAAAATCCCCCTTTGGCAGGCTGTCATCAGCGCCAGAGTCCTCGCTGAGACCAAACCCTCCTTTGAAGCAATCCTTTCCAAGAGGAAATGAAAAAAAATTAAAGGCATGAAAAGACATGTATTTACACGTGGCCCTTTGGGTCCCAGCAGCCCATGAAGGGACTCTTTGTTTTTTAATGTATAAGCAATATTTTTAATGCATAAGAATAAAATAATATTGAACACCATTTCTGGAGCATTTACTATGAGCCTGGCCCTGTGCTAAGTGCTTTATAGATTTTTCATTTCATCTGACAACAGCCTTGGAAAGTAGCTGTTATTATGTCCATTTTAAAGATGAGGAATCTGAGGCTTAGAAAAGTTAGGTTACTTGCCCAAGTACAAATCTCTCTGTCTTACGTAAGGAAATCACTAATATCTAATGCAACAGTCTTATAAGATTTTTATAACACTCATTCCTTCATAAAATGAAAAAAATTATTAAAAAAACAACTATCATGAAAGGAGCTATTTGAGTGGAAATCTTGCTGGTTCGGTTCTTGCCCCATGACTGCAACAGAAGTAGCACAAAGAAAAGAGCACGTGCACCCACGAGAATAGATGGGTGCTGGAGGCAGTGGTGCCTGCTGGAAATGGTCACTTTGGCTTTCTCCAAGCCCAGCTGTCAGCTATTGGGCAAAAGGCTCATCTCTCCCGGGACCTCAGCTCTTTGAGCCTGGTCACGTGGCAGGATCAAAACCGGCAGCGCACCCTCTCCTGTGTCTGAGTGAGTGTCCGTGTACATCAAACCCAGCAAGGGACTCCACCTGAGTCCCCTCACTGACGTAGTCCAATAAAAAGCCCTAGCAATCTTAACAGGTAACTAACCAGAGGCCCCTCAGCTGAGCTTAATGCAATCAAAGGGCATCACACCCAGAGGAAGAGATTACAGACATAGCCTTTCTCTTTTTGAGATTCATAAAATAATCTCAAACTGCCACGCTCTCCTTCCATGCCCAGTGTCCACCCATGACCAGTCGCCAGGCCGTGCTGGCTAACCTTCAGACACCGCGCTCTCCATTCCGCCCCTCCTGTGCCTGGCTCAGACCCCATCACCCGTTTCCTCTTATCCAGTTCCTCCGCCTCCTGCCTGACTCCCTTCCAATGGGTCCTCCAGATTCACGCTCCCTATCAAATTCCGAGTCATCCTTCAAACTCATGCTTTGAAGTCTTTCCTGACAGCCCTTCCCCCCAACAATCCGTTCCTCCCTGACTCTGCGCTTTGTCCATATCCCATTCGTACCTCTGTTCCGTGTAACACCATATGGCTCCCATTTGTTTACCTTCGTTTCTCCCCCACCAGGCCGTAAGCTTCCATATCCCAAATGCCTGACAATTAGGTTTACCTCAATAAAGATTTGGTAAATGGAAGTGGTCTAACCTCTTCTGAGCCTCAATTTCCTAAATACAAAATAGAACTAAAAATACCTACCTCAGAGTTGTGAGGTGGTGGGGTTGAATGAGAAAGTAGCCGGGGCTAACACTGCGCCGTGCGTATCCCGTCCGGGAAATGTTCACCCTCCTCCCGCCCGTTAGAATTCATTTTAACAGCCCCTCCATTCTCGTCATCTTTTCACAATCACGGAAAGGAAACGCTGCTGGAGAGGTGGTAGCCATTCAGCCCCTTCAGTGAGAGGCAGTGTAGCGAAGTGGGGAGAGCACGCGCTTTGGCTTCAGAAGATCCGGGATCCCTGGCTACGACATAACCTTGAGCAAGCCTCCATCATCCTCGAGTCTCATTTTCCTATGTTAAAATGGTGAAATGCAGCCATATATGTGCATGGTACACAGTGGGTGCTTGGCATATATTCTCCATATAAATGGATAGCTACTGAAGTCACAGACCCATGTGATTCCAGTGTGGCGAGACCTAGGAAAAGCTTGGCTCACTTGCCACCAGCAAACACCTACACCAAAGAATTAAAAAGCAGCTTCACTCTCCCCGGTGTCTCTGGAGGAACATCAAGGGAGATCCAGTTCTGAAGCCTTGGCAACACTTCTCGTGTTCTTTTTTCTTTCTACCCCAGTTCTTTCCCAGCCCTTTCCAAAGCTTCTCATCTGATAACAGCCACAAACCACTCTGCACCCTTCCCTCAGCCTGTGCGATGTTTGCTGTGTCTCCCTGCTCCCCTCTGGTGTGCAGGTCGATTTATCTCTTCTCCTCCTTCCTGTTGAGCCCTTCTCTACCCACTGCCCACACTCCTCTTCCGGTCCCCACACCTCCTGGCAGCAGCTTGACAGAAGCACGCTCCTCAGCTGAGCCCAAATGGGCAGTTTAGAATGTCACTCTCCACTGAACTGTCTTCTCTGTCCACAGGGTGACAGCGGGGGGCCTCTAGTCTGCACCCCAGGGCCTGGAAAGCTGTGGTACCAGATAGGCATCATCAGCTGGGGGAAGAGCTGTGGCGAGAAGAACACACCAGGCATATACACCTTGCTAGCTAATTACTACCTCTGGATCATGAACGTGACCCGGATGGAAGGAAGGCCTTTTAATCCTCAGGAATTCGATCTTGTGGAAATAAGTGCCCCGCCCAAAAAGGAAATGAGACCCCTGGACTCAGGGTTCCTAGAGCCAAGCCCCAAATCCTGGCTCCTGCCCTGCCTTCTGCTCTACGTGTTGTTCTGGGGTGTTTTCTACTGACAATAAAGCTTATTTAGTAACCCCAGGTGGATGTGCGAGAACGTGCCACAAGCAGACAGGCTGCCTACAGATGAAAGCTGAGGTCCAGGACCTGAGGCTGATAGCAGAAAACGGGAAGCCAGCGTAGGACCAGAGAGAGGCCGGGGCCCTGGTTTGGGGGCTGGCTTTGGGTCCCTGTGTTAGTCAGGAGTCTACATGTCAAGTGACAATAACCCAGCTCAAACTGGCTCAAGCCAAAAAGGAGTGCTTATTTTGTACATTTCAGAAACCAGGACTGGTACGATGGCTTCAGGCAGGGCTGAATACAGGGGCTCAAGAGACGCTGACAGAGACTCTTCCTTACTTGAGCCAGCACCGTCAAGAAGGGCTTCTGCGTGGTGCACACAAGGACCACCAGGATTTGCAGTTTAATCCTACCAGCTTAGCAGCCCCAGGAGAAAAAGCAGCCTTGTTCCTGATAGCTCTGGCCGAATGTCCATGGCGTAGCACTCATGAACCGAAAACCCACAAGCCAATCGCTGCAGCAATTACTGCGGCCAAAGTGACACTTGTCTAGACTGGTCCTGAGGCACATGCTCACCCAGGATCCAGCAGAGGGCCAAGAATTCAGGGCCATATGCACTGAAAGTGGATGAAGGGTGGTTTTCCAAATCTAAATCAAGGTGCTCTGATTGCAAAAAAAAAGGGAGGTTGGGGAATGGATATTGGGGATACCCTTTAATTGTGGAAATTCTGGCTGGATGACCTCCACAGAGACTGCCTGGCTAGTGTGGATTGGCAGCCAAATGCCAGGCTCCTGGGAGCTTCTGCAGAAATGGCTCCCAGAGACTGGTGCTTTGAAAGCATTGGAGGATCAGGAATAGAGAGTGGCAAAATGAGAGTTTGAAAGCATTTTCTCTGAAGAGTCAGCCATGCTGCAGGTAGTGGGAAAAGGCCAAGCTTCCATTTAAAGCTTTGCATTTCCTAAATTGCCACTGCCTCTTTAGTGGTGGCCCAGAGAATCCAATAGGAAATCCAAATTCAGAGGAAAGAGACATATGGTGGCACTCAATTATTCAGTCTTCTATTGAGAACTCACAGTGCCAGGCACCGTGGGGGACCGAACAGGAGGCAGGATGCCATCCTCAAGGAGTTTCCTGGCAAACAGTTAAACATCCCACAGCCAGCTCATCCAACTGAGTGATAGAGGGTGTGGGACCACCTGGGAACAGTGCGTAACGTACGGGGAGCCATCACCACGGCTGGTGGAACCCAGAGACGCCGAAACTTGGAGAAAGATGGTCTAGGGAGAAGTGAGAACTTCCTATGCATGGAGAAGAGAGCAAATGAAAGCGAGCAGGTGCCAGGTGGAGATAAGCAACTAGAAGAGAGAACTGGCAGCAAGCTGAGAGCTGTGGGAAAAGAGAGCACACCCTCTGTTCCAGAGGAGAGGACTCCCAGGGAGGGGAATGAAACAAAGATGATAAAAAATGGGGTCCTGAGGGAAAAAATTAAAGTTTCTTAATATAAGTGTAAAAATAGAAGACTGAATAAGTAATCGTCCCCAAGGTAAGTCTACTCATGAGCACATCCTTATTTCTAACACGTAGGAGTAACAAAATACCATGTGAAATCCTTCTGGTAGAGAAACTTCTTCAGTACGGAGAAGAGGCTGCTAAGATGAGATGGAAGCATTATTGCCATTTAGCATTTAACCAAACAATGTGGTGCTTTATCATGATGTGGAACCTATAAGTTCAAGCATTAGCCGGCCAGTCGACCTGTGCTTAGTCATGCCACATGATTACCGTGTATATCCCATCAGAGGTTTAGCACCTAGAGCCACAGCTATTAGAGCAGTGAGGGCCCAGGACACCTCAGGAAGTCATAGGGACACTGTGGGTCCTCAGGGACACCTTTTGGACATCAAGGGAAACAGCAACATGTAGGGCCTTGCGCGAACCCCTACGGTTAAGTTGCTTGGAACTAACTACTTAATAAATGGAGCCACTGGGTATTTCTTTTGGCCTAGAAGCACTGTGAAAAATTTACTGACACACTAAGGGCCCACGAACTGAGAAGTTTTGGGAACCTCTGACCTAGTGACAAACTGCTGATAATTGTATTCTGCATTTAAGAATATGGTAATGTTGTGGTACAACATGAGAGTAGCCCAAACGCCTCCTCAAAGATTATCTCCCTCACAGGGGACACAAACCCAAGGCTTTGGTGGACACTGGCTTTTTTGTCTGCTTTGTACCTAGTGCCTTGGTTTATTTTGAGGAGCTCCCTTCTCCGCTCTCAGTTGGTGGATCACACTTCTCCCGAGATCCATGGCTGTGGTCAGGGAGACCCTGCCTCTTTTCTGGCTGCAGTATGCCTGTATTTAACATATAAGATCTCTAGGTGATGGCTGTGGGGACACCACTTACGCAAGGAGCTGTTTCAGTAATAAACATCTCCATTTTATATTTAATCTGGTACATGATTTACATTATATTTTCCAGATTATCATGCCCATAAATCCACAGATTCCATAAGCAATACTAAATAGACCAGGTACATTCTGCTAAAAGCATTCCATATAAAAGGATACTCCCACTGGAAAATATCAGTGTGTTTTCCAATAGGATTGACATTACTGTATAAGGGAAGTTGAACTGGTCATACTTCTTTCCCATGATGTCCCCAGAAAAAGGAGAGAGTGGATTGCAGTCCCTTCCCTTTACAGGAATGCAAGATGTTGCCAAGGGAAAGTGTAAACCAAAAGATCCCTGGAAAAACACTAACATTTAAAAGACCAGCAGAGGAAGAAAAACCTGTCAAGGTAGACTGAGAAGAGGCCTCCAGGGGGATGGAAGGAAACCAGAAAAGTGTAGTGTCACAAAAGCTGGATGGAGGGAGTGGTCCGCTACATCAACGCTACAGAGAGACCCAAGAAAATAAGGCCTGGAAAAACGCCCACTGGATTTCCAGAGGAGGTTCCTGATGACCTTGGCAAGATCACTCCCCATTCTTCCCACTTCCATACCCCCTTTAGCCCAACCACTAACCTTTCCGTCACTATAGGTTTTCCTATTATTGCCATTACATGAAATGGAGTCATACAATATGTGGCTTTTTATGACTGGTTTTTTACTTAGTATGTTTTCAAAGTTTATTCATGTCGTAGCATATTTCAGAGCTGCATTCCTTTATATTGCTGAATGTTCCACTGTATCACTATACGATATTTTGTTTATCCATTCATAAGCTGATGGAATATGGCCTGTTTCCACTTTTTGGCTCTTGTGGATAATGCTGCTAGGAACATTCTTATGTAAGTTTTTGTGTGGATGTATATTTTCTTTTCTCTTGGGTATATACCCTGGAGTGGAATTTCTGAGTAATAAGGTAACTCTAGTATAACTTTCTGAAGAACTTTTAAACTTTTCCAAGGTGGCTGCACCATTTTATATTCCTACTAGCAATGCCCATACTTGTTATTATCTTCTTGATTATATCCATTCCAGTGGGTGTGAAGTGGTGTCTCATCATGGTTTTTCCATTTCCCTGATGACTGATAATGTTGAGCGTCTTTTCACCTGCTTATTGGCCATTTGTGTATGTTCCATGGAGAAATGTCTTTTCAGATCCTTGCCCATTTTTAATTTGATTGTTTATCTTCTTATGAAGTGGAAGAATTCTTTACACATTCTAGATACAAGTCTCTTATCAGATGCATGATTTGAAAATATTTTCTCCCATGCTTTAAGTTAGCTTTGCAATGTTTTCATGCTAACAATTTCAGCACAAAAAGTTTTAAATTTTGGTGAAGTCTGATTTATCCATTTTCTCTATTGTCACTTGTGTTTTTGGAGTTGTATCTAAGAAACCATTGCCTAACCCGAGGTCACAAAGATTTACTCCTGTGTTTTCTTCCAGGAGTTTTACAGGTTTAGCTTTTGCGTCAGACCTATGATCAATTTTAAGTTGATTTTTGTGTATGATGTGAGGAAAGAGCCTAACTTCACTATTTTCCATGTGAATATCCAGTTGTCCCAGCACCATTTGCTGAGATGTTTCTTTCTGCATTGAATTGTCTTGGCATCAAGACAAATTGTCAAAATCACCTGACCAGACGGGAGTGCTGTTAGCGCATTACTGTGTGTGTGATTGACAGTGCTGGATGACCGCTGCAGTGTGGCTGAGAGGGGAAGCTGGGGTCATGCATGCTGCTGGAAGAAAGCTAGAGGATAACACAGGACTGTGTAACAGTGAACCCTGTGGTGGAGGGCGAATGGGGTTAATAGTACAAATATAAGAGTGTCCTTATATGAATTACAGCAAATATACATCACTATTGCAAGGTGCTAATAACTAGGCTGTATATGGGGGAAACACACCCAATGCAAACTATGCACTATAGTTAACAGTAATATTTTAATATTCTTTCTATTTAAACAAAGAGCCAACTTTTGTCTTATTGACTTCTCTATTGTTTTTCTATTCTCTATTTCATTTATTTTCATTCCAATCTTTATTATTTCCTTCCTTTTACTTGATTTGGGCTTGGTTTGCTCTACTTTTTCAAGTTTCTAAAGTTGGGAAGTTAGATGATTGGCCTGAGATCTTTCTTCTTTCTTAATACACATCGACAGCTATAATGTCACTTTAAGCACTGCCTTAGCTACTCACCACACATTCTGGAATGTTGCGTCTTTATTCTCACTCATCTTACAATATTTCCCATTTCTTCTGTGATTTCTTCTTTGATCCACTTAACATTTAGCAGTGTGTTGTTTATTTTCCCCGTATTTATAAATGTCTTTCTCTTATTGATTTCTAATTCCATTCCATTGTGGTCAGAGAACGTATGTTACAGGCTCTTAATCTTTTTCGATTTTTGAGGATCGTTTTATCTAACATATGGTCTGTCTCAGAGAATTTTTCATATACCCTAGAAAATAATGTTTATTCTACTCTTGTTAGGTAGAGCGTTCCATATATGTCGAAGTTTCGTTGGTTTATAATGTTGTTAAAGTCGTCTACATCCTTGCCAATCTTCGGTCTAGTTGTCCTATCCACTATTGAGTGTGTGGTATTGACATCTCCAACTAGTATTGTTGAATTTTCTATTTCTACCTTCATTTCTGTCATTTTTGCTTCATATATTTTGGGATTTTATTGTTAGATGCAAATATGTTTATAACTGTTATATCTTCCTGATGAATTGACCATTTTATCATTATAAAATATCTCACTTTATCTCTAGGGTTTTTATTGTTGTTGTTGTTTTAAAGTCTATTCTGATGATACTAGTATACCCACTCCAGTTCTTTTGTGATTGTTATTTGTTTAGTCTATCTTTTTCTACCTTTTTACTTTCAACCTGTTTGTATCTTTGAATCTAAAGTGCGTTTCCTCTAGACAGCATATAGTTGAAGCTTGTTTGTTTATCCTTTCGAACATCTTTGCCTTTATATTGGATTTTTAATCCATTCACATTTAATGCTAATTTTGATAGGTTTGGATTTATGCTTGCCATTTATCTTTTTTCTATACTTCTCCCGTCTTTTTTGTTCCTCTGTTTCTCTGTCAATGCTTTTTTGCATTAAGAGAATATTTTCTAATGTAACATTTAATTCCTTTAATGATTTTAACTGTATTTTTACTTATTTTCTTAGTAGT
Organism: Cabassous unicinctus; assembly: GCA_029593785.1. Lineage (NCBI taxonomy): Eukaryota > Metazoa > Chordata > Mammalia > Cingulata > Chlamyphoridae > Cabassous > Cabassous unicinctus. The sequence goes on along the minus strand of JAQZBX010004507.1, from coordinate 46,795 downwards.
TGCTCTAAGACCTACAATATACATCTCAACTTATCAGAATCTACTTCAGGTTTATATTAACTTATTTCTAGTGATATATAGAAACTTTACTCTTACATAGTTCTATTGCCTCCTCTCCTTTTCATTGCTATTTTTTTCATACATATTACATCTCTCTTGTTATAAACACAACAATACATCATTACACTTATTTATTTATACAATTTTATCTTTTATAGATGTTAAAAGAAGAAAGAAAAACAAGGAAGTGTTTATACAGTTTATTTAAAGTTTGTTAATTGCCATTTCTGTTTCTCTTCATTTCTTCCTGTGGATTTGAATTACAATCTGGTGTCATTTCCTTGTTTCAGTACAGCTTTGTTCACATCCACCTTTTATGTGCTATTCTTATCAAATATATTATTTTTCTATATGATATAAACTAAACAATACAATTATATACATTTTTCATGCAACTGCTTTTTAAGTCAGTTAATAGAAGAAATATGCATTTATACTGTCTTTTGTAATTACCTACGTAATTACATTTACTGGCACTCATTGTTTATTCATTTGGATTAGAATTGCTATCTTTGTCACTTGCTTTCTGTCTGAAGAACTTTCTTTAGAATTTCTTGTAAGGCAGGTCTGCTAACAGTGAATTCTCTCAGTTTTCATTTATCTGGAAAGCCTTAATTTTGCCTGAATTTTTGAAAGATAGTTTTGCTGGGAATAAAAGTCTTGGTTGACAGTTTTTTCTTTTTCCTAGCACTTTGAATATGTCACCCCACTGTCTTCTTGCTCCTGTTGTTCTTGATAAGTCAGATGTTAATCTTTTGGGTTTCCCTTGTATGTGATGAGTCATTTTTTTCTTGCTGCTTTCAAGATTTTCTCTTTGTCTTTGACTTTCAACATTTTGACTATGCTTGTGTTGAGGTAAGGCTCTCTTTGTTTATCCTACTTGGAGTTGAGGAGTCGGGCTTCATGCCAAAATCCCATGTGTGGTTTTCCAGCCCCTACCACAGGCAATCACAAAAGCTTTACCTGCCAGGCCTCAGTGGGAAAGCGGCCCTCCCCACACCAGATGCACTGCACAGCCAGTACATTGCAATCTCTGCAGGGAGTTATAGTCAAGGCCTCAGGCTCCCCCAAGCAGGCCATGCTGTGACACACATCAGCATTCCTAACCCAGGTGCCTCCATTAGGAGGCCTTACTGGGGAGGCCTTGGAAGAGACACTGTTCAGGTGCCTCTAGTGAGACCTGATGGGGACTTTGAAGACACTTTTCTCCACTCTGGCTCAGTACTCAGTACTTTTCCACTCCTTGCCCTTTGCCTTCTCCTTCCCCTGCCTATGGTCTCTGGGTCTATAATATGGCAGGAGCCTTTGTTTGGGGCTCCCTAAGCAGTGAGATAATTCCCCCTCCTATGCTGCATGTTATCTGACCCTTAACCAGTGCTATTTATGGGGGGGAAATGGAACATTCTTGGCTATATAGATTCATACTTTTCATCAGATTTAGGGAATTTTAAGTCATTATTTCTTCATATATTTTTATCTGCTCCTTTCTCTCTTTTGCTCCTTCTGGTACTCCCATTCTGCATATGTTGATGTGCTTAATGATGTCCCACATTTCTCCGAGGTTCTGCTCATTTTTCTTCATTATTTATTCTCTGTTTTTCAGATTGCATAATCTCTATCAATTGATCTTCCAGTTCTCTGATTCTTCTGTCTTCTCAAATCTACTGTTGAGGCCCTCTATTGAATTTTCTATTTTGATCATTGTACTTTCTAACTCTAGAATCTCCATTTGGTTCTTTTAAAATAATTTCGATCTCTTTGCTGATATTCTCTCTTTGATGAGACTGTCTTTGCACCTTCCTTTAATCCCTTAGACACGGCTTCCTTTAGCTTTTTGGACCTCTCTATAATAGCTACTTTGAAGCCTTTGTCTGCTGTCTAACATCTGGACCCTTCCACAGGCAGTTTCTATTGCCTGCTTTTTTTCTGCTTATGGGGGATACTTTCCTATTTCTTTGCATGTCTCAAATATTTTCTTGAAAACTGGCCATTTGAGATAACATGCTGTAGCATCCCTGGGCACTGATCCCCGCCCTCCGCATGCTTGTTTGCTTATTGTTGCCATTTGCTTGTCTGATTGCCTTTTTGTTTAGTTGCTTGCCTGGACTAGTTCAGTGAAGTCTGTTTCTCCCACAGAGTTTAGCATCATGTCCTTCCTCAGAGGGTGTAGACTTTGGGCATGAGTGCAGTGCCCCCGGGCTGGTCAACCTCTACTTCCACTAATTACTAGCTGATTGCCTTATTTTATTAAAGTAGGGCCCCTTTGCAGGGGCAGAGTGTTGCCAGCCTTAGAGGCTACTCTGACCCCAGGAGGACTCTCCTCAGCTGTCCCTTTCACTGGTTCTGTTAAACGTCTAGCTGGTCTACCAGTTTGCTTGTTGCCTTGAGAATCATGCAGCTACAGCCTCCTCTTAATTGCTTACAACCAGTATCTCCCTTGTTTCCAGCAATGCTCTTAGGCATGAACTTCCCCATACTCTGTTTGAAATAATTCAGTCCTCTTAGGAAGAGTTGTTCATAAGGCCTGTCTCTCCCCTGGGCAGAACCTCTGGGCAGGAGCGAGGGCTGGAGACAGAGGCCCACTTGCCCCAGAGTTCTCAGCCTGCTGCACCTGGAGTGGAGATTCTGCCCTTGGAGTGGGAGCTGGGGGGTGAGGGGTAGAGCCACACCTGCCTGCAATAAAGCTGCTGCAGCATGATGCTGAGGGGATGGGAGATGCTCGCGGCCTGCCCTCCTCGGTGAAGTCATATTCCTAACCTGGGACTTCGGTGGAGAGGAAGCCTGATCTTGGCTGCACACTCCAGAAGTAGAGCCTCCGTCACACTGAGCTAGGGAAGGGGAAGGGGAAATATGAGTGCGTCGTGGTTCAAATGCCACCAATTCTCACTGTTCTTACCAACATTTAGTAGATTTCCTCGAAAGAGTCTTCATTTGTAGTATTCCCTTGGGAAAATTTCCAGAGGTTTTAAATGGCTGTTTGTTTTTTAAATAATTTTTAGCAGTTAAATGGATGTTTTGCTAGGGAAGAGTGTTGACCATGCTCTTCACACCACCATCCTAGAAGTCTCAGTGATGTTTTTAAAAATGTAAATCAGATCGTGCCACTTCCCTGCTCAAAACCTTCCGATGGCCTCTGAATGCTCTCAGCATATAATCCAAACTCATTTCCACTTCCCTGCCTGATCTGTCACCAGCTTACCTCTCATCACTCTCACTCTGCTCCAGCCACATCTGCCCTCCATTCCTTGGACAAACCCACCAGCTCTTTCCCAGCTCAGAGTCTGAGCATGTTGCACCCTCTGCCTGAGAGTCCTCACACGCCTAAGCCCTGCCTTGTATCCCCGGGTCCTTCTCACCCTGCAGCTCTGAGACGTAAAATGCCACCGAGCCCTTCGTCTAACTTGGTTCCTTTGTAACTCCATTTCAGCATCACTCCTGTGGTTGCTCTAGCACCACACGTACTTGTCGCCTGTCTCCCCACTAGACTGTGGCTCCACGAGCGCAAAGACCAAGTTTTACTCACCACTAGATACCCAAGCTCATCCTGACGCTTAACACAACAAGCACTCACCAAATATTTGTTGAATAAATGACTAAATAAGAGAAAGAGAGGGAGGGAGGAAGAAAAGAAGGAAGGAGACCCTGAATTTGTCCAGAGCTGGGTTTTTGCCGAGCAGATCAGCTGGAAAGACAGAGGACAAAGGAATTGTAGACATTGGTAACAGTGCAACGGGGGAGAGGGGCTGTGAAGGAACTGACAGTTAAGAGACTGGTAAGAGGACAGCGAGGCTGCCTCAGGCTGCAAGGGTCCAAGGAGGTTTTGGGGAGAGGAGGTAACACTCGAGCAGGATCTTGTGGACCAGCATGCAGGAGAAGTGCACGATCTGCTTCGTGGCTGTGCCAGTTAGCCTAGAATTGTCAGAGAGATGAGCAGGCTGAAAAGGCCGTGCAAAGCACACAAGGGCTTGTTTCATGTAGGGCCTCTGGAGGCAGGCAGTCCATGGTCTTTTCTCTTTCCCTGCTCCATCATCTGACTATAGCAGACCAGCTCTGAGAGCTTCTCTCGGAGAAAAGCCCCATCCCTGCAGCCCTCCCTCCCCACATGCCTGGCTTCCTCTGCCATGGCACGAGGCTGGGAGAGCACAGGCTGTACTTTGTCCTCGGAGCTGACGGACGAGCAGGCGCAGCTCCTGCATATGGCTTCCAGCCCCCACCCCACCCCCAGAGCTCTCCATACGCCCACTGGCCAGGGTACAGAGTCTGTGGCCACAGCAAGAACACATGAGCTGAGCTCTGTGGCAGAAACCCAAGACTAACTCTGACTTGGATTTCTTAAGGACTTTGTGCCTCAGTTTACCAGAATTGACATCCTCTCTACATGAGTTTTGGGGTGAATTTTCTCCATTAATTCCAAAATATTATTCAATAAAGACAACAAAACAAAATAAAATCTCAAAACCTAACCAGCCCAACTCATCATCTTGTGGATTTAACCATCTGTCACAGTGTCTAGTGGACATCCCCCTGCCTCTTCCTTTCTGCTAAACTGCCTCTACTGCCCAGTGCCAAACCTCTCTTCAAGTTTTTACCTGCAGAATAAAGACCAGAAGGAACCTCAGGCTCATGCTTCACAGAAGCAGGGCTGGAAGACCTGCTGAAAAATGCCAAAGGCCCAGACCAAATTCTCCTTCGTTCCACTGGGAATAACTTCCAAACAAAAGCAGTTTGTCACACCTGGGGTGGGGTTATTACTGGCATCAGGGGAGTAGAGACCAGGGATGCTGCTAAGCATCTTGCCATACACAGGGATGCCCCATAGCAAAGAATTTTTCATCCCAAATTGCCAACAGTGCCCAGGTGAGCATCCCTGCCACGGACTCTCGCTCACCTGGGGACAGGTGAGGTGGCACGGCCCACCAAGTTCAGGCAGGCGTTGTCGGCTGGGAGAGCAGAGCCCTGGCCCCTGACACCCAGGCCCCGCGGTGTCCTAGGGTCAGCTTTGGGGTTGCAGGGCTCCGCCTCCCACCGCCTTTGCCATTCCTCTTCTCCTCCTCTCCCTCAGCCCCCGCCCCATGTGGCCCCTGTCTGTTGGACTAGCTCACCCATAGGTTCCAAACCTCACATTTCCTTCCTCTCAGCAGCCGTTGGCGCAGTCGGCATGGTGAGCGCATACCACCACTCCCCACCGCTGTCCTCCCACCTCCCCGCCTCACAGATGTGCCCATCGGGCCTCCGGTGACACCCCCACCCCGGTTTCCAGGCCTTAAGACGCAACGCTGGTCGCTGCGCCTTGCTCATCCCACGGGTCTGCTTCACTTCAGGGGACAGACGTCCCTGCGGTGTAACGAGGAATGCAGGCAGCCCTTGGTGTTGGTCAGGGAGGGAGGAGAGAGAGCCGGAGCAGGCAGTGGGTGAGGGGAAGAGCCTGCGAGCTGGAGACAGGGATGGGGCAGGTGCGGGAGAGAGACGTGTGGGCGTTTTCCTCCGCTGCCCATCCATCATCCTCTCCTAGAGGGGAAATCAGTATTCCTCCCTCTTGTTCTCTCCCCAAATGTTCTGAATTTAGAAGAGAAACAGCAAAACCCTGACAAACGCACATTGTTTTCCAGCTATAAATGCCTCATCCGCTTCCGCCCCCGCACAGATGTCTCCCGCTCCTCCAGCTCCTCCGGGCGCCCCACGCGCGCAGCCCCGCACTGGCCCGCGCAGCCGGCCCGGGCTCGGCGCCAGCGCCGCTGGCAGCTCCAGCGTGGCACAGATGGGGCATGAAAGGAGCTGTTTGCTCGCCACTCGAGGTCACTGGGTTTCCTAAGAAGCAAAGTTTCTGGGCAATTTCTTGCAGGAGAAGCAGTCCTGACTCAACACTTCCCCCAACAACTCACTTGCTTGGAAAGTAGTTGTGACTCTTACTGTCCCCTAGGGTGTCCCTGCTTAAAAGTACCTACCAGCTCCATTGTACAGATGAGGAAACTGAGGCTCAGAGGAGGGAAGGGACTCCAAGTCCCACAGGAGGAAGGGGGAGAACTGGGATTAGGGGTGGGACGGGTACAGCTGCAGCCCCCTGGCACCTCTGAGCTTGGTGGTGAGAGCGCTCATCAGCCACTCACTGCTGATGTCAGAACTGCCCTGCGGTGACCGTTTGATTCAGCTCCCTCTAATCACACGTGTGAGCGGCTCCTGACTGTGAGAAATACCGCGCAACTCTCTCGGCTAATAACAGCCCACATTTGCATAGTGCTTTCCCTATACCAAGCACTGCTCCAAACACTTTTACATGTATTAAAATCTCCATAACCCTCAGAGCAAGCCTATGGCATAGCTTTAATTATCACCATCCTTTTTTTACACGTTAAGGAAACCAGTCCCAAAGTGGTTAAGTGACTTTCCCAAGGTCAACAGCTATTGGGGGAGCTGCTCTAGGGTCAGTGCACGTCACTCAGCAGCACTGCCTCTGGGACTGCCCTAGCCAGGCAGGACACTGGCCACAAGTCCAAAACTTGGGTTAAGGGCCTCCGTTTGTACTCACTGAATGGCTTGGGCAAAGTTGTTCAATTTTTCTGCATCCTCTTTGGTAAAAGCAATCTCTCGAGAAGCTCTGAAGACCCTTACAGAGATAAAAATCCATGATTTTATATTTGTGAAAATATTTTGAGGCAGCACCTCAGCTTTTTATCTGGTGGGACGCCCTCTTTGATATCCCTGGAAGAGCACTGGGACAGGGGAGGAAGCTCCTTATTCCTTCCCAGATTGTGGCTCTTGCACTGGGAACATAAAATCCGATCAGCCCTTCAATAAACACATTTATTAAGCACCTGTGGTGTCCCTAGGCACAAAGTAGTTGTAGTGAATCTTGCACTGTGGTTGAGAAAACTGGCATTAAACAGCTAATGACCAGAGCGAGAAGTCCATTGTTTTACAGCAGATTTAACCTAGTCTAGGAGTAGGGGAGATAAGCCCAAGGGAATGAAGCAAGTCAGTTTGCCAGGATAAGCATGTTTGCTGCTGCTAACACACTGAAATTCCTTAGCATTTCAGAAGTTTCTGAAGGTTAATTTTGTTTGCAGTCTTCAGTCATCTCCAGATCATGATTAAGAATTGGAATTGTTCTGGTCAGCCAGGATGATCAATCATCTTGAACAACTAGTAAAAACTGGAGAACCATCTTCCTCAAAATTCTGGAAGAGAGGTAAAGGATTGCAGTAACTGGGCAAGTGCCAAATCAAGCAAGAGCAGCCTTAGAAAGGGTAGGAGAAGCTTGTGGCAACCTTGCTGGCCCCTTCCCCACCCTCTCTGGCAAAGTGTGGAACCAGCCTGTGCTCCCATTGTGGGTCCCTGGCCCTGTTCTGGAGGGGGAAGAGTAACCGCTATCTGTATAAACGGCGAAGCCAGTCTATCAGGTGGGTCTGAAATACTGAACCATGAAACTCATTCTGGCTGGCCCTCCCAGAAGCCCTTCAGGTAAAATCAGCTTGCAGACCACTAAAGCAGAGTAAGAAACAAGTCAATTCCTGCCTGCAGCAAAGAATTACCTGCTTTAAGTCATACAACAGAGCACCAGGGGCGGGGAGAAAGTCTATTCTGCTTCATAGGGAATAGAGAGGGCGTTCAAATTCCTGTAAACAGGAGAATTCCTAAGGTCACAAGCAAGCACACGCCCAGGACAAAATGCATGCTCAGAAAAGATGGAGAAGTCCCTGCGCTTCACATTCTGTCTCGGCATGAACTTGATAAGAGGGCTAAACTCTGATGGAAAGAATCAACAAAGGCAGAGCCAATTTCCAAACATTGTGAAGAGTGTTTTTTATTGTTTTTGTTGTTATTTTTCACTCCCAGCAGCCAAGGAAATTTCATATCACTAGCTGGATACAAATTAAGGAACCGACAATTCAGACACTAAATCCCAGAATTAACCCTTCAAAATATTAAAATGTACAGTATGCAGACAAAGATTACAAGACAAAGAAACAGGAAATCATGGCTCATCCACAGAAACAAGATAAAATCTAGAAGCCATTGACAAAGACCAGACTTTGTACACACTGGACAAAGAATTTTAGAAAATGATTCTCTTCTCTAAAAATAAAGTTTATTATTACCAAAAAAATGATCCTCAGTATACTCCAGGAAATAAAGAAAAACAGAGAAAATGAACTAATGGATGTCAGGGAAACAATGAATGAACAATATGAGAATCTCAATAAAGAGACAATTTTTTTTAAAGGAACCAAAGAGAAATATTGGAGTTAAAGACCACAATAACTGAAATGAAAATTTCTCTAGAGGGTTTCAACAGCATATTGGAACTAGAAAAAGAAAGAATCAGTGATCTAGGAAACAAGACATTTTAAATGATTCAGGCTGAGGAGCAGAAAGCAAAAAGAATGAAAAAAAAATGAACAGAAAGAAAAAGAGGTTAGGATTGTGGGACAATGGCAGTGTGGGAAGCTCCAGGAATCAGTTCCTCTACCAAAATAACTATTAAACTGGCAGGAACTATCTGAATAAAATACTTTGGAGCTCCAGAGTCTAGTGAAACACATCCAGGGAAGAGCGGGAGGGAGAACCTGGTAAATTGTGATAAATACTGGTGAGTCTCACCTTCTCTGCAGCAGTTACCATACCCCTCCCCCCAGCCTTGCAACAGGCATCTACTGGGACTGGAGCTTGGCTTCTGGTGCAGCTGGATCCAGGGCGAGTCATAAAGACCTAGTCCTCCAAATTCTGAGCTGAGGGTATATAGTCTGATCACAGATCTCTACCTTTGATCAGCTACTTCAGATCACTGGGGGCTGGCTCTGAGGGCAGCCATTGTTCCAACCCACCTCAAGCAAAGGTAGAAGAAAAATCTTAAAGATAGTAACCATCCTCAAAACTACAGGAAACAGTAAATGGGCTGCATTAATTGGGCAAGTGCTGAATTAAGAAAACAGCTTCCAAAGCCATAGAAGGAACTCCTAGGGCACTTGCTGGCCCTCCCCCACCTCCTTTTCTACACAGGGTAGAGCCAGCTTGTGCTCCCATGTGAGCCCCCAGCTCACAGGAAGTCCATTGGTCTGAGGAACACCATGTGTGATTTAGGTGTACATAGTGGGGTGCATGTTTGTCAGTGCCAGTCTATCAGGTGGAAGGGTGAAAGATTGAGCAAGGAAAATGTCTTGGGCTTGCCCTCTCAGAATTTGTCCTGAGGACAGAGAGGCTTGCAGACAGCTGGGACGGTGTGAGAAACAATTAACTTGAAGTCGCCTGGAGCTAAGAACTACAAAGGACTCACCTTAAAGACATAAGTAGGTTGAAAGTGAAAGTTGAAAGGGTAGAAAAAACATACCATGGAAGTAGTAACCAAAAGAGAGCTGGGGTAGCTAAACTAATATCAAGATAAAACAGACATTAAGTCAAGAACTGTTACGAGGGACAAAGAAGGTCAGTATATATTGATAAAGGGGTCAATTCAACAAGAAGACATACAATTATAAATATATATACACCTAATAGCAATACTAATGATACTTTAAAACAGCTAGACCTATCAAACATATATAGAACATTTCACTCAACAGCATCAGATTATACATTTTTCTCTAGTGCACATAGATTACTCTCTAGGATAAACCATATGTTAAATCACAAAACAATTCTCAATAAATTCAAAAATATTGAAATTATACAACGTATCTTCTCATACCACAATATATTGAAGCTAGAAAGCAATAACAGAGGGAGAAATGGAAAATTCACAAATATGTGGAAATTAAACAACATACTCTTAATCAATGGGTCAAAAAAGAAATCACAAGGGAAATTAGGAAATATCTTGAGGTAAAAGAAAATGAAAATACAACCTATGAAAACTTATGAGATGCAGCAAAAGCAGTGCTGAGAGGGAAATTCATAGCTCTAAATGCTTACCTTAAAAAAGAAGAAAGATCTCAAATCAGAGACCTAACCTTACAACTGGAAGATCTAGAAAAAGAAGAGCAAACTAAACCCATAGTGAGCAGAAGGAAGGAAATTACAAAGATGAGTCTGGAGATAAATGAAATAGAGAACAAAAAGCAATAGAGAGACTGAATGAGACCAAAACTGGTTCTTTGAAATAATAAAATAGGCAAAGTTTTAACTAGACTGACAAATTTTTTAAAAAGAGGATTCAAATAACTAAAATCAGAAATTAGAAGGGGGACATTACTACCAACCCCACAGAAATAAAAAGGATTATAAGAGAATGCCATGAACCACTATACACCAAGAAATCAGATAAACTAGATGACATGGGCAAAGTCCTAGAAACACACAAACTACATACACTGACTCTAGAAAACTTAGATGATTTCAACAGACCAGTAACAAGTAAAGCGATTGAATCAGTCATCAAAATACTCCCAATGAAGACAAATACAGGGCCAGATGGCATAATTGGTGAATTCCACCAAACATTCCGAGAAGAATTAATGCCAATCCTGCTCAGAACACTTCAAAAAAAAAAAGAAAGAAAAAACTTGAAGAGGAGAGAACACATCCTAACTCATTCTATGAGGCTCACATTACCTTAAAACTAAAGCCAGAAAAATGTACTACAAGAAAAGAAAATTACAGAACAATATCCCTTATGAATATAGGTGTAGAAATCCTCACCAAAATACTAGCAAATTGAATCTAATAGTGCATTAAAAGAATTATACACCGTGATCAAATGGGATTTAGCCCAGGTATTCAAGAGTAGTTCAACATAAGAATATTAATTAATGTAGTACACATTAATTGATTAATTAACATAGAGACTCAGAAAACTTCAATTTGTATACAATCACAAAACTGAAAAACAAGTGTTGGCATTGGGAGAAAATATTTGCAAGTTTGATAAGCAAATATATCAAACCAAGGACTTTTACCCAGATTACATACAGAATTCTTGCAACTCAAGTTATTCAATTTAAAAATGGGCAAAATATTTAACTGACACTTCACAGAAGAAGATATATGAATGACCAATGAGCACATGAAAAGATGCTCAACATCATTTGTCATCAGGGCAATGCAAATTAAAGCCATAATAATATACCGCTACACATTCATTTGTTAGAGCAGCTTAAATAAAAAAAGACTGGCAATAGCAAGTATTAATAAGACCATAGAACAACTAGAATTCTCATACAAGGCTGATGGAAATATAAAATAGTGCAGGTCCTTTAGAAAATAGTTTGGCAATTTACCATCTACGTTATGACCCAGCCATTCCACTCCTGGGTATTTCTACAAAAGAAATGCAAGTGCATGTTCCCATAAAGACTTTACATAAATTTTTATGATAGCTTTATTTTGTCATAGCCCAAAGCTGCTAACAACCTAAATGATCATCAACTATTGAACAGATAGAGATGACGTGGTATATCCATTAAAACGGAATACCATTTGGCAATAAAAATAGAATGAACTATTGATTATTGGTACATATGCAACCAAATGGATGAATCTCAAAATCACTATGCTGGGTACAGAGTACATACTGTATGATTATGTTTATATAAAAGCCTAGAAAGTGAAAAGTAATGTGTAGTGATAGAAAGCAGATCAGGAGTTGCCTGGACGCCAGAGCAGAGGGAGGGATGAATTGCCAAGGGGCACAGGAAGATTTGGGGGAAGGATGGAAATGTTCAGTATTTTTACTGAGTCGATGGTTTCACAGGTGAATGCATATGTCAAAACTAATTAAATTTACACTTCAAATGTGTGCAGTTATTGTATTAAACCAAACCTTTAAAAGTTGTCAAAGAAATCAAGTTTTGGAAAGCAGTGGTTTCCTGTGCTCTAGATTAAGAGATTATCTCCATTGAGCTGTGAGAAGTTATTGGACATCTGGCCTTGATTTTGTTGTTTGAAAATGGGTCCTGGGTTGGAGGCCTAGCGTGAAAGAACAGCAAGGGTCCTCAGGAAGGATCTAGTCCAATCTTTTCGTTTTACAAAAGAGAATCCTGAAACCCAAGAGGGAAGCCACTTCCGGGCAGGGCTTGGGCTTGAGCTCGTCACTGTCCACCACTGGCCTGGAAGCCCCAGGAGTGGCTCCCTGATGGTCAGCCACGAGCCCCGCGGGGAGTGAAGGGTGGGCTCCTTGCCAAGCGCTGGGACCTCCGGCTGCCACTGGGCATTGAAGACCACGAAGCTGACTGTGCGCTCGGAAGGCTCAGACTCGAGCAAGAAGGACCCGTGCTTCCCAGGCCATCTGTGGGGAGGAAGCAGGGCCTTTTTCTAAAACCTCTAACTTGCTGCAAACTAATGTTTTCATAAAACATAAATATGAATTATTTGAAAAGTGAAATAAAAAATGTTCTGAACTGCAAGCCCAAACTTTAACGATTGGGTTCAACTGACTTAAAATCACTGTGCTAAATTGCCACGCGGTTTCCAAGCATCTGCTCCTCCTGTGCTTCCCTCTTCATGGACTCGCAGTCTGCAGAGCAGCAAGGCCCTGTGTTCCACACTCTGAGAAATGTTTCTCTAAGAGAGCCAAGCTTTAATCACCAGGAAATAAGGGCCCCTTGGCTGCCAAACCCTGGTTTTATAAAGTGTAGGAGGAGCACACTGGAATACGTATTGCATTGGAATGAAGTCCTTGGTTTGACTCATGAGTCATCATTTCAGTTGAAATTGCACAGACTTATGTATTATTCATGGTCTTTAGCAGTAAAAACTCACAAAGCCCCTAAGTGCCCAGGGGCCCCAGAATAGCTTCATTGGGCAGGATGGCTCTTCAATGTAAAGTGCCTGTTTAATTTGGAATTCTGCATTTTCACATCAGAGCAGGCCCAGTAGGAGGCACTTCTACCTTTCGACCCTGGCTTATGACTCTGAGCTTGTGGTAGTGACATGCCTGTGAGCATCCTGCCGGCTGCTGTCCCCAGGTCACCCGGGGCTCAGGTGCTGTGAGCAGCTGCAGGCACAGGGAGGGGAGGCAGCTGTCCTCTGGGCTTGCAGAGCCAAGCCTCGGTGTCACCTACGCCCAAGGGAGCTGGCCTTGAGAGCAGGGGAGAGCAGTGGCCACGAGCTAGGAGGTCAGGGCCAGGACAGGCTGGCAGCTTAGCCCCAAGTGCGTGAACATCTAAGTGCCAGGTTCCTGGCCTCGAAATACGGGTACTGATAGCAGGAGCTGCCGAAGGGCATCGCGAGGGTTTCATGATGCAGAGAAAGTGACGAGCAAGGTCTGGCACGAGGTAAACACCGTCATGGGCGAACCTGAGTGCCAGGACCTCGGTGTGAGGTCCTTCCCCAAACCCCCATCCCTGGCCTGTGATGGAATCCCCTGGAAACTCTCAGCCTCAGCCTCTGGCACCTAATTGTCCAACTTGAACACCCCAGTGACAAAATGACAGGGCACGCGCCGCCTCCAGCAGCCCGCCTCGTCTTGGCCTGCTTTGGCCAGTAGAACTAAGTCCCTGTGCCAAGCTGCCCCGGCCTCCCCGCGGCTCCCGCCCACTCGCCAGGAGCTGGTGCCACAGGCTTGGAGACAGTGCATCTGGCGTCACTGAGCCTTGACCTCTCCAACCTGAGCAGCCGCGGCACCTTCCGTTACCCCCTTTGTAATTCCAGGAGCGTCGCCATCCTGGTCCCCACCCAGGACGGCTTCTTAGCGCGGGACGCCGTGGGCGGGAGCGTGGTCCAGGCCTGCTCCGGCCTGCGGCTGGGGGGCACTCCCTCCGCTCACCTGAAGGCCCTGGAAGTCCCCACCCTTCTCCTGTTCCTTTGGACTCCCTGTGAGCTAGATGCCTACATGGAAGAGCTGCTTCTGAGCCCATCCACAGCCAAACCTGTGGACCCCACAGCAGGCTTTTCTGAAGCCTGGAACCCGTGAAACTTGTCTGCAGAGCCCTGAGACCCTTCTTCCAGCACCGCCGCCCCCCGATTCCTGCGGCTTCCTGGACCTCTCCTCCGCCTTTTGTTGGCACCCACCTAGCACCTCATCCACGCTCAGGCTGAAGTTCTCAGGAAGACCTGTAATTCCTCAGGGATCAAAACCTGAAGCTACTACTCCCCTGCCCTTCTCCCCTGTCCTGAACAATTGGTTCTTAAAGCGCTGTGTGGGGAAGAGCAGAGGAGGTGCCGCAGCTGGAAGAGGGGGAGCCTTACTGCCCCTGATCTGGGGCTGGGACCCGAGAGGCGTGAGGAGGACGCTACAGCAAAGGCAGCCTGGGAAGGGGTGCTGGAGCCCGAGCAGGGTGAGGGGACATTCCTGAGGAAGAGCGCCGGTGTGGGGACTCAGAGCCACGAAGGCAGAGAAAGTGTCCCGGCAGGGATAGCAGCCCCGAGTGGGGGCCAGCGTCTGGACGGGCCCATCCGGTGGGATGAGCTGATATGGGAAACCAGAGTTCAAGCAAGCTGTCCCTACGTAGGAGGGCCTGGAATTGAGGAACATTCTACAAAATAGCCTATTCTCTTCAAAAATATCGAGGCCATTAAATTCAAGGAAAGATGGAGCAATTGTTCCAGACCGAAGCCTAAAGAGAAGTGACAGCTCAAGGCAAAGTGTCCTTCCAAATGGATCCTCTTGCTGTAAAGGGCACGGCTGAGCCACTCGGTGAAATCTGAATGGGGTGTGAGAGTTAGGTGGTGGTGGTGTATCAATATTAATTTCTTAATTATGATGGTTGTGTTGTGGTTATGTAGGAGAACGTCCTTGTTTGTAGAAAAAAAATTCTTAAGTTAAAGAGATTGTCAAAGCTGGTAGACCAATCCGACATTGCCTGATCTATTTATTTATGAGATGGGGACACTAAATCCCAGAGAACCCTCCTTTTAAATCTTCCTCGTGGATCTGGTCCAAGCCCCTCACTTTACAGGTTAAGGAAATAAGGTCCATAGTGGAGAAGATACTTGTCCCAAAGAGAACGAGCTCGCTTCAGACCTCAGGAAGTCGGGGCAAATTCGCAAAGCTTCTTAGTGCTCTGATGTCGAGCTCTTCAGCGCTTGTCTCCTCCTTCCATGTACGGAAAGGTCTCTAGATGTTGACCCTAAATCATCCTTCTTACAAGGGGTGTCCCCTGCCGCTTGCTCTGGATTTTAATTTTCTGCTGGCCAAAGTGGCGTTGCGTGCGGTGAGCAGCTTCTCTGGCTGCTGGGATTTTCCACCCCTCCGGCCGCTGACAGCCTGTGGGTCGGGTATCCTGAGACCATGCCCTTCCAAATGCCAGTCATGGCCACCAGCTGGCACCAAGGGCCCGTGAGACACTGGCAATTCTGAACAGGCAGAATTGCACCCAGGGCCCCAAAGGAGTGCAGAGGCCCATGGAGAAAGGAGGAGACGTCTGCCTGCTGGAGGCCCAGGAAGGCTTTGCAGATACCCTCTGCCCTCGGTGTAATGTCACCTTTCCCCAACCTCTTCCATAGGACAGTCTCCCCATTGGGACCCTAATCAAAGATCAGTGAAGAGAATGCTCAGTTTGGAGTCAAAAGTTCCAGTGCTTCCAGGAGCCAAGTGATCTTGGGCAAGTCATTTAACCTTACAGAGCCCTGTTTCCCTACATAAAATGAGATGAGCAATTCCTGCTTTTAATCTTTCATAGAATCAAGTGTGAAAAATGATAGAAGCTATAAAACAGAACATAAATGTGAGGTACTGCTGTCAATAATATTAATATGATAGTACCCCTAATAAAGAAATCCTTATTTATTGAGCTTCTGTTTCAGTAAGAGAATACAAGCATGATCCTCTCCAGGATTTGCAATCCAAGTGGGAATATGGCATTTACACACATAAAGCTATGTACAAGATGGCACATAATGAAATTCAGTTATACAAATCAGAAATGAAGTGTTTAGAGAAGACAAAAATCACTGGTGTGTGTGTGACATTTCTCATTCACTCATCAAACATCGTGTCTGAGACCCTTTTATGTGCCGCACTGTTCTGGGCATGGAGAGACAGTGGTGAACAAAAGGGTCTGCCCTCAGAAAGCTGACGACCTAGTGGGGGGCAGGCAGTAAACAGGTGCTCCTGGACATGACAGGTGGTGGCTGCCCTGCAAGGAAGGGAAAGAGTGGGAAGGCTGAGTGCCTGGAGGAGTGAGGACAGACCATGCCACACGTGGGAAAAGAGCATCCCGGGCAGCGGCAGGTGCCTTTACAAAGCAGAGTCTCAGAGAGCTTTACAGGAGAGGCACCTGAGGGGGGCTCTTTAGGTAGAGGAAACTCAAGTTTATATGGGATTGGCCCCGGTGGGTGCACTTCCCAGGCGTAGCCACCAGAGGGCGGAGTGACCACACAGGAGGTCTTCCAGGTGCCTGGGAAGAAAGTTCTTTTTCCTTCCAAGTGCGGAGTGCTTGGAGAGGCAACACAGGGGAGCAAGCAGACATGGCCTTGAACAGCGAGAAGAAGGGGTTCTTTGCCTGACAGCTGACTGGAGCTCTCCGGGAGCCCCTGGATTTCCCCCTCCTCCAAATAGCTGCATTTCCCGGATTGGCCCCCGCAGGCGGAGCTCTGGCCCCCGTGGTGGACACTCTTGGGGAAGCCTGGCACCGTAGAAGCCGCTCCCCTCAGAGAGTCGGGCTGGGGTCCTTTTGGGGCCTTCCCTTCCCTCCACCCTAGTGAGCCAGGAGTCCAGCCTATGGCTCATCCCGGGCTAATGCCTCAAAGTCGGGAAGCTTTAAGCTTTTCAAGGAGGGAGCTGTTGAAGGTAAAATCCCGGCTGCGGCCCCAGCAGCCTGAGGGCTCCCGTCAGCCCTCCTGGTCGTACATTCGGTCAGAGGCGTTTTATTAAGCGCCTGTTATGTGCCAGGCCTGTGCTAGGGCCCAGCGGTCACCAAGACTGTCCCCCTGTAGTCACAGAGCACACCGTCTAGAGCTCCCCTGGGCTAAATCCAGCCCCACTGGCTTTTTGAAATAAAGTTTTATTGGAACATGCCCATTCGTTTAAGTATTGCTATAAAGTATTGCTAATGCAGGCAGAGTTGAGCAGTTGCAACAGGGGCTGAAAATATTTGCTATCTGGCCTTTTACGATTTACAGAAATCATTTGCTGACCCCTGGCCTAGAGGGGAGACAGGGAAGTGAGCTGATAATTACATGACCATGATGTTAGGTAGATGAAATGGCTGCCTATATTGACCTTTGCCAAGGGAGGCCCCTTCCTGAGAAAGTATTTTCCAGAAGACAAAACCAGTTGACCTGCAGGGGCTTTCCAAGAAGACGGAATGCTGGAAAGCACCCTACAGAGCAGCGGACGAGCCACACCTGTTGGTGAGCCAGTTTGGGTCTGGGAGGGCTCATCAGGATGCTCAAGCACATCATACGTGTGCTTACTCCCCCCTTTGCAGGACAGCCCCTGTAAAATGGAAACTTAGCATCAGCCAGTCAGAGCATTTCCTCACTAGCTCCCTCGTTTGCTCCGCCCTCGGGTGGAGCGCCCTTCCATGTGCGGTTTGGATGCTCAGCATCTTGTCTAATACATAGTTTCAGCAGCAGTTAGTGCTATGTTAGAGGTGAGGGGAGACAGAGATGGAGCTGGGCCACAGGGTGGGGGCTCCAGGTGGGCTGTGTCATTTGGGACCTGTGAGGGACCTGGGGCAGCCCTGGTGGCCGCTGGAGGGGTCTGAGCCTGAGTGGCAGGAGCTCCTCCTAAGTGCTGTTTGGAAGATGGATGGAGGAGAGAACAGCAGGGCCTGGGGGCACGGTGAAGAGACCCAGCGGCAGTCTAGGAAGGAGAGGAGAGGGAGGTGGCAGGGAGATCAGTGGAGAGGCGAAAGAATACTGGGGACGTGCAAGAGCAAAGCACAGCTGCCCCCGCCCCCCGTGATTTCCCTGCGCTGGAACTTTCTTACCTGCAAGATGGAGGCAATGCTCCCTTCCCAAATCACCTCCCAGCCTTGCTGCAGTGAGATTCTGCGCAGGAAGCACTTGAAAAACTATAGGCATTTTAGATCTCCAAAGGGTCGTCGTTGTCCCCTAAAGATTCAATACCCTATCACTACACCCTGCCGCAGCGCCTTAAATGGGGTCTGGGAATCCAGGCTCCTGAAACGCGAGGCTGGGTTGTGGCGAAGTCCTGAAAGACTAGAGCGCCTGGACAAGGGCGGGAGGCGGCACTGTCCAGCTCGTCCCAGCCTGGCTCTGGCGCGGTGCCACCTGGTGGCTGCTCTCTGCTCTTGTCTACCAACCATGATTCTGGGTCCTGGGACTTTAGCTGGGATTTCTCAAACAGGTGCAGAGTCCAGGACTCCCCCGTCGGCAGCACTTAGTAGACCTTATTGGAGAAAACTGGGGCCCAGGACCCAACTTATCTCCCGCTTCCCCTCCCAGCTTTGTCTTCTCCTCTCCGCCTGCTCCCCAGAAGAACATTTAATGCCAACTGTGTTCGACCCGGATCCCTATGGCATGACCCTGGATATGTGATCATAGTTCTCTACTGTATTTACTCTTCTGAGGAAACAGTTTTCCACGCAACCTGTGTCTATCACGTGACCCTCTTCCCAAAGGACGTGGTTTGTGCAGACGAGTGCACCTGCATTTGTGTGTTTGGGTGGGTGGGGAAGGGTTGCAGGAAAGGTGTTTCCTTGGTTTCACTGAAGATGACTCACAATCCACCATCCTAATTCCTCCCACTTAGACTTTTTCCTGCCCCATCAGCCAAAATGGGCCCAGCCTCCCTCCAGCACCAATACCTCCTGTGATTCGGAGCATGTCAACAGCGTCCTGAAAGTGGGGTCTCTGAGCAGAGGTTCCATTCCCCTTTCCTTCTCCTAGCGCCCTGGAGGATATCCTTTAAAAGCAGTCTGTGCTCAACAAGCCACAAAGGTCACGTTTCAGAACTGAAGGTCAGAAGGCAGAGGAAGCAATGCAGTTGGACAGCTAGCCAGTCTCGCACTGATTCGCCTTCTTTCCTTGCAGGACAACAACTTCATGGGGTTCCAGCATCCTTGGCTTTCAGATGCACTCGTCCATTCAGATCTCCACTCGTTCACTCAGTGGCTGAATCAAAGTCAGAGGTCTGTGCCTTTCTGTTTCCCCGGGAAACACAGAGACAAGAAGAGCAGAGCTGCTGCCATGCTGGAGGGGCTCAAGGTCCAGTCGGGCAAGCAGAGTCGCCAACAGCACTTTGCAGGCAGGTGGTCACAGCGCAGTGATGTACGTGCCACAGTGAGGCGTGACCTGAGAGCCAGGACAGGGAACAGCTTCCCCATGACCGTGTGCATGCCCGAGTCGTTGTGTTCAGCCAGGAGAGCTTCACTTCCCAGTGCCGGTCAATGCACCAGTGGATGATGACCACCCTGACCGGGGAGGGACCACCCAAAGCAGGTGCACTATGGACGGTCCTGTGTGAGGTCCCCATGCTATCCTCACTGTAAATCCTTCCAGATTCCCTTTGCTTTCCACTTGTCCATTTGATGGGCACCAACAAGCCACTTGCAAAGCCTGTGCAAAATCCTGCCCAAAGGGACAGTCAAACAACAGAACGCTTGCACATCTGGATAATGGAAGCCCAGAGCGTCTGAGTGGAGGGACGCACTGCAGAAAACGGCTGGAGAGCACTGGAGGGACAGGCTCGTCTTCCTGCCTCCCCTCGGTGAGCATCAGTCTTCAAGCCTTAGGAGGAAAGGTCTTTGGGGGTTTCTGGTTTTGAGGAAGCTCCTCATGTCCCTCTTCCTGTAAAGACTGTGGACTGTTTGACGTAAACCAGGGACCCTATTTCCAAGTTACTGATGCCCTCAGGGCTCCTGGCGCCGGGTGCGCGGTGCGGACAGCTTCGCTTCCCTCTACGAGTCGCGGGAGGCCACGGCAGGGCTTGAGCGGGCGGATGCGTGATCACATCTGCATTTTGAGAAGGCCCCTCTGGAAATGGAGGGACAAGACTCTGAGTAGATTGAGCGTGGATGTGTGTGGCTCAGTCAGGGGCCTGTGACGTGGCCCAGGGGAGGTGACGGAGGCTGGGGCGGGGCTAGGGGTAGGGGGTGGAATGGTCAGCGTGGTGAACAGAAGTGAACAGGCACAAGAGCTAGTGAGGGGGTTAGGTTGATGAGACTTGGTGATGGGCTGTGAAAGGCTTGGTGAGGGAAAAGGAAATGTCAAGGAGGAATCTAGGTTTCAGGCTTCTGGTCCTGGATGGATGAGGGGGCTGCTCCTTGGGACAGGGAAGGAGGAAAGGCAGCCAGGCTGCCTCTGGCTTTCCAAGGTAGTCTGGAGCAGACAGGGTGGCCGCGGAAGCAGGTGCACGTTGACCTGGCTCACCTGGCTCCCCACTCTCGGAGGACAGCGGGTGGCAACCCGCTCACCGCTGTCTGTTCCGTGTCACTGTCTTGGAAGAGGCCCCAGGCTGCTGAGGTCTTCCACTGACTGGATTCCAGCCTCAGCTCTTCAGTCTGCTTTCTTGGCTGGTAAAATGTCCTCCTTACTCCTAGCCAACCCACCCTCCACTGCAGCCATCACACCTTTTCAACAGGTAAAAGGTGGGTTAATATATGTATAGATTAAATATAAACACAAACTAAAAGCAGACCTCATGACTGGAAAAGCCTACGTTTTTGGAAAACTGCTGAACTCTTATCAAAATCTTTTGAAATTCTAAATTCATCTAAAATCCCAATACTCCAGGCTCTGTCAGGGTTGAAAGGAAAGACTATGCCGAACCCCAGCTGGGTGATTGGCATCCCTGTGGGTTGCCATGGGAGTTCCTGGCTGAGATTTAAACTTTCAGAAGGAATTCCAATGAACGCAAGAGCCTGGACCCACCTGTCTCATCTTATTGATCTTTCTCTAATCAGCTGGAGCACCCCACCACCAGACCCCTCCCACTTAGCCTCAGCAGGTCCATCTAGTTGGAGGAGTCCTCTTCCAAGACTGGCGTGGCCCTTGGCAGTGAGCTGCTACATGGCATGAGGTATGACAAGCCCCCCAGAGCCGGAGGGTGGAGCAGATGGAGGTGGGTGTGAATGGCTGCCAGGTCCCACACGGGGCAGCTCGTGGTCCCAGGGCAGTGCCTCGTGAGCCCACCTGCCAGGAGTCTGACTCCGTCTTCCACGGTCCTGTCCCGGAGAGCCTGCAGGAAGGTCTGGGGCTGCGCTCTGTTCCCCCAGCCTGGGGCAAGGTGAGAAGGGCAGCTGCTCAGAGCACAGTGTGTCAGAGAGGTGGCAGCTTTGCAGCTGCAGCTCCTGAACACACCGCTCCCAGCAGGCTGTCATCACCCTGTGCGTTACAGAAGACTCTTGGCAAGGAGACGGATGTCAGAGACACTGTGCAGGAGGCAGGCTGGGTGTGACAGAGGCAGCCAGCCCAGCCTTTCTGCTGTGCTGGGCATGGAGGAGAGGAAAGAGCACGCTGATAAGAGGTTGGTTCATAATTATGGAATGCTTGGCTGGAGGTGTCCTTAAGATTATTTGTCCAACGCTCATAGTTATGGATGCAGAAATCAAGGCCCACAAAGGGAAAAAGTCATGGAATTTTAGGGGGGGTGCGGAGCTGGTATAAGAGAGTTAATGCCTCGGTTCCCCAAACCTGATGCTGCCCCACACTTATTTCCAAGGACGCATGTATTTCTCCAAGGACACGCGCATTTCTCCAGGGATGTGCGTATTTCTCCAGGGATGTTTTTGGCCAGCTCGTCTAGAAGCCTGCGTGCCTGGTCTCTCCATCTCCACTGGACACCAGAGAGCCCCTCGGTATCAACCCTCCCAAAGCTCCCATTCCGGAAGTGCAGTCAGGAAGTCCGATGTTACCCTGGACCGAAAGGTTCTTTGGAGCTATGCCCAAATCAAGTCCATCCTGAAGACTTGGGTCCACCCCTGAGCTGCCTGCAGTTTCGGGTGAACATGAGGCGTCCCCTCAGGGTCGGCCTCTGCTCTCCCCGCCCACGGGTTCAGGCCTGGTAGCTCATGTTCTCTCTTGAGAGGGCTGCCTGCCTGGAACGCTCTCTTCCTCCCGGATTTTCGCACACCTGGCTGCCATTCATTTTTTGTGGCCAGCTGAAATGTCCCTTCCTTTGGAATCCTTTCACAGACCCAGGACTTGAGGGTGCGTTTCCACTGAGCCCCCGCCAGCATGGCTTCCAGCACGCAGGTGGAAACCGCCTGTGGACTTGCGTGTGTCCTCCTTTAGGAAACACGGCCACCTGGCACCGTGGCTGTCCCTGGTAAGCGTGCAGTGAAGGCTTGCCTTGAGCAAACGAGTGATTCGAGGCGAGAGCTCCATGAGGGCCACCTGGAGAAGGAGGTGTCTCCCTGCGGTGCAGCACGGCAGGCAAAGGGCCAAGTCCCCCTTCACTGGCGAGAGCTTCATGTCATGGGGAAACCAAGAAAAAACTACATCTTTTAGTAGCTCCCAATGTGCCGGCAAAGAGCTAAAACTAAAGTCTAAAGAACCAAAAACTGAATACCTTCAAGTCTCCCAGCATGCCACAGTGAAAATATATTTTGACAATTCCGCTGCAATTTGGCCATTTTCAAGGAGCTAAGTGGACCCAGGGAGGGCTCCCTAATTCAGACGTCTGCTTCAGGAACTCACGTTTATCCACCCGAGGGCTTTGAATGAGGAGAGCCCCAGGTCCCGGGTGGACCCCACAAGCGGTAAGAGGATTGGGTCCAGGGGTTTGGGGGCTCCAGAGATTCTGGTCCACTAAACAAGGAAAGGTCCTGGAATGGGGAGGGGTGGGGGCACGGCGCTCTGGGAATAAGCATTGCTCTTTCGAAACGTGCTGGTGTGGTGAGTTGCAACAGCTCAAAAACTCTCCCATAATTACCAGCGGGTGCCTTTCACGGCATGAGCGGGAATTAAACCTCGTGGGGCCTTGGCTTGCCGCGCTCACATCCATGTCGTGTCGCGCTCCTCTCGGCCGCTAGGTGGCAGGTGCTCGCGGCTCATTTTGGCTGCTGAGGTGACGGATGCTGAGGCGGATCCTGGTTCACTCGGTCAGTCGGCCGCGTCCTGCCTGGCCGTGAGTCCAGGCCATTCCTCAGCTGGGGACGCCTCTGCTGCCACCCAGACCTGCCCTCCTCTCGCCAGGCGCTCCGTCTCCGGCAGAGGAGACGCCGCTCCCTTCCTCCAGACCCCTCGCTCTGAGCCCGGCCGTCCTCAAGAGAACGAGGGCCGCCTCCTCCTCCTCTAGGGTGGCCAGAGTGTCCCCCTGTCGCCTCCGGGTCTCCCCAGGCCCCCGGCCCTACAGAGACCTCCCGACTGACCTTTACCTGACGCTCAGCCTCCTTTTCCCGGCAGCCCCCGCCCCTAGCATCAGGCAGCACTTCCCAGAGAGGAAGCCACAGACCTCGCCTCCCGAGGTGCTCCGTGTTCAGGCACGTCTAGGAAACTCTCCTGACCACACCCCCATCTTGGGGATTCACAATGCACATAAAGTTTCTGGAAAGTTCTATAGAAAATGCTGCTGTTCAACTTGGTAGAACGCAGCTTTCCCGAAACCTCCGCAGCCCTGGAGGGCCTGTCTTCCCGCAGCGGGTGTGACTGTCCCGGGCCGGCTCAGGCGCTCAGAAGACGCCGCCTGCTCTAGCCGGCCCAGGGACGCTGGCTGCAGGCTCCCGCCCAGCTCCCTGCCTTGCTCCACCGAGCCCCAGGCTTATCTTTTGCCTTTGGTTTCTTCCTTTTATTTCAGGCCCTGATAGCCAATATCAGATCAATGTGTACCTTTCTGGAGGTCCCAGAGTTCAAGCACGAACATGCAGCCCCAAATGGGAAGTTGAAAGCTGTTGAAGCAAGGCCAAATAGTTATGAGAAGCATCGTAAGCGCCTGTGGGTTGATTAGATGAGTTAACTGAATGAATGAATGAATGAGAAAGCTAGTACCTGCGGCATCATTCTTGTCTATTTCCATGCACAGTGTAAACCACGTGACAGTCTTTCCTTAGAGCTGAATGTGTTTGAAAGCCTCTCATTTTGAGGGAGCTGCTCTAGAAACCACGGTATACGGACACACAGCTGTGCACATTTCAGCAGGTGCCCTGTCCCCTCTCTGAAATCCGTTTTCAGCTTCCTGCTGACATTCATGAGGCCCTAAGCCCCTCTCTGCCAACAGGGGCCGTGCCAAAGCCCAGGAAAGGCTTCTGAGAGCAGCAGGCACTACAGTGGCCCAGGAGCAAGCCCCGAACCCTGGAGCCCCTGGATCCTCTCTCAAGGCGCCACACCCCACCCTCCTCCAGGTGAGGAGGCCGAGGGCCCTCCAGGGGGACTGGATTGCCCACAGGTGTGGCAGAAGCAGGACACAAATCCTCAGACCCGTCTCAACCCCAGCTTCCCATCAGAGCTGACGAGGAGGCTTTTAAAAATCTGGGGGTCTAGACCCACTCCCGGAGAGCTGGCGGGGAGCGGCTCCACCGTGACTCCCTGGCACGCAGAGCCACTAGTCACTGCCCTGGAGGGAACTGAGGCAGCTCCAAAGCTGGGGGCTCTTAGGCTAAGGGAGTGAGGTCTTCAAGGCACCTGACCTGAGCTTGGCAGACCCGGAGGATGGGCGGGCTGTGAGGAGCCGTGCCCAGGCACCTCCCACCCACTCCCCTTCTCCTATGGGCCACAACACCACCTAGCTGCCGGCTGGAACTGGACCCCCCGGGCCGCCCACGCTGCAGTCGCCCAGCCCCTTCTGCTTCAGTGTCGCCCCTTCGGGTGTGTGGGATGAGCATGCTGCTCCTTTTTGCCCTCTCCGTAAGCCATAAACTGCTGAAAGCTAAGAGGCTCGTTGTGTCCACCAGACCTGGCCTTCTCTTGACTTGGACATGCTCGACTTGATGGTAGGCATGAAGCCTAGCGTCCCTCATTTCTGGATTTTTTTCTTTTATTTTGAAATCATAGATTCACAGAAGGATGCGCACTAATGCGCAGGACGTCCTGTGCACTCTCCAGCCAGCTTCCCCCGTGTGACGCTTAGATGCAAGAGCACAGTATCGAAGCCAAGAAACCGACGCCGGTGCACCCACAGAGCTTATTCAGATCTCGCCAGTTTCATACACACTCGTGTGAGTGTCTGTGTATTTCTATGCGGTTTTATCGCGAGTGTAGATTTGTGTAACCACCACAATCAAGATACAGAACTGCTCCACTACCACGAAGCTACCCTTTCACCACACCCACCCGCCGTCGCTCCTCACCCCGCGGCCACTGACCCCGTCCAGCTCTGTCGTGTTGGTAGGAATGTTGCTTAAATGAGGTCACAGCGTGTGCGAGAGCCTGGCTCTTTGACTCGACTTGCGAGTTGCTGCGCCTATCGATACGAGGTTGTCTTTATTGCCAAGTACCACCCGCCGTTCGGCTGTAGCACAGTCTAGCCATTCCTAGGTTGAAGGGATCCGGGTTCTCTCCAGTTTGGAACTATTATGAATAAAGCTGCTGTCAACATTCAAGTGCAGGCTTTTGTGTGAAGCCAAGTTTTCATTTCTCTGGGGAAAATGTGCCAAGCGTGGCTGCTGGGTCGAGCGGCAAGTGCACGGGTAGTTTCATTAGAAACTGCCAGAGCCTTCTCCAGAGAGGCCGCCTGGCGTTGTTTGTGAGCCGCCGCGTCATGCTACGGCGCCATCGCTGCTCTGGATGTGGACTGGAGGCGTTCCCCGGAGCTGGGGGGCCTGCAGCCGATGGAGCGGAGGCCTTCCTTTCATCCCCGTGCACTGCCCAAGGTTTTCAAGGACAACGCCTGGGAAATGCCACCCCAGGATCCTGCCGCCTTCCTGAGGTGCAGGTGCGCGGTCCCCTTGAGTGTGAGCTCAGGAAGACGTGCGCGTCCATGTGGCTTCCACACAGGTCTCAGGCAGGGGTAGGACTTGAGACCAGGGCCGATTGGTCTGACTCCCGACACCCCCTTTGGGGCCCATTTCTAGGCAATGGAACTTTCTAGTCATATCTGAGCCTCCCTGGTGCCCTGAGCATCACCTGGGAGCTCTTAGAAATGCACTCGGAGAACATAAAGAACTGAATTCAAAGCAGTTTACTCCCCAAATGCGTGACCTTCCTGGGCTTCCTCGGTTATTCTGAGACAAGCCTGGCATGTCTTCAGCGACCAGGGGCAGCCAGGAAAGCTGGCACCGCTTCCTTGGACCCAGTTCCTGTAATGCGAGCGTGAAAGCAAGGAGCCAACCACTGAGTCACGCGGAGTCCAGGCGCCTCCAAGAAGCTGCGTCTAGATTTCCCTGCGGACGGCGCTCGGGCCCCCCACCTCTCCGCACTCCGCTGTCATCCTTTCACGCCTTAGGTGCACTGCCCAGAGGAGAGCACGCGCATTTCCAAGGACGGGTTCTACCCAGCAGCAAGACGTCTAGCGACGGAGCCCCAGCATCTTATTCTCCTCATCTCACAGAGCCCCCAGAAGATTCCCTCGGAGGTCCCTCTTCACACAGACCCTGTCCCTGCACGCTGCGTCCTTTCCCGTGCCAGCACGGTCTTGGCTACTTCAGAGAGCTCTAGAATCCCTCCCTGCTGGCATCACTGCCCTCTCCAGACTCCCCCAGCCTGGGGCTAGCCAAAGGCCAAACAGAAAAAAAGGGAAACAAAAGCAAACAAAAGAATTCCCCTGACCCCCAATAGGCACACACACAAAAGAGCTGGCTTGTGGGAAGAGGAAGCCCGCCAGCGTCTGCCTCTCCGGAGGAGCGCTCAGGCACCTCGGTGGGCTGGGGGTCCCGCATTGTTCTGCCTGCCCAGGCCTCGTGATGACAATCCCAGCCCGGCAGGTTGCGGCCAGCACCCCTCCTCTTTTCCCACCTTGGCCCCTCGAGAGAGACGCCTTGCCGCAGATGTCGATGGGCCCAGCAGTGGTTCCCACAGCAGGAGGAAGCGAGCGCTCACAAAAGGCTTTTCCCTGAGGAAGCAGCGGTGGCTTTGCAGTGACAGGCCACTGCGAGGATGAGGGGACCGGGCCTCGGAGGAAGGGGGGTATTGTGAGCCCTTGTTTACGGCGCTGGAGGCCCTGACCTCCCTGCTTGTCAACAAGCCCGATGGCTGCCCTCCGCCCCCAGCCGCCACCATTGTTGTGGCTTCAGCCCATTCATAAATTCATTTGGGGATGCCTGTTTGTCGCTCCGGCCCCTCCCCCCCGCTGGCTCACTTTCAGCATTGTAACCCGGATAAAATGGCAAGATATCCTTCCCCTTTCCCTGCAGCCAGCTTCCCATCCCGGCCTCGCTGGCTCGGGCCTCTGTTAACCCTTGGGGAGAGCGGGAGCGGCGCCCTCTCCTGCCCTGGGCCACCGGCCTGCCGGCCACGCGGGCCCAGACCCCCGCCCCATCTCCCTGGGGACAGAAACGCATGGTCCTAGGAGAGGGGAGGGCAGGGCGCAGCCAGAAGCTCTGCAGGTCATGCTGGAGCGCGAGGCTGCAGCACGTGGTGAGTGGTGGGCGGCGGGGGTGGCTGGCGAGGGGGTGGGACGCTGGTGACACTCCCCACCCGTGGGACGCTGCCCGATGAGCGCAAGGCGTCCTCAATCACCGAGAAACGGGAGTGAGTGCAGCGGGGGGCCGCAAGCTGAGGAGAGGCCTGGAGGCTGTGCCCAAAGCAGAGGAGTTAGGTGGGCTTGGGAAGCCCACGGGGCAGGGACCACACGGGCTCCCCTGGAGCAGACTCGGCTCCATTCACAGTTAGGGGCAGCGCTAGGAGCGGGGCAGAAGCTACAGGGAGATGGATTTCAGGTCAACACAGGATGCTCCCCGTATCAGCAGTGGGATGCGCAGCCCGAGGCGAGCAGGGGCCCCCTCACTGCCTGCCGGCGCCGGAGGGTGCCTAGGCACGGCCGAGACCAGGTATCGCGGGGTGGGAAGCCGAGGTCACTGTGGCCAGCTCAGGGCCTCACAGGGAGCCCGCGGCAGAGCCGGGACTAGAACCCAGGGCTCTGGACTCCTGGAGAAGTGCTCTGCCACGCTCCTGTCGAAGCAGAGGCTGCTGCCCTCCTGCCAGGGTGCGACTGAGGCAGGCCTGCGAGACGGAAGGGGCGACCCAGAGAGACACAAAGGTCCCAGGACTCTTCAGTCTCACCCCCACACTCTCCTCGTGGCTGCTCTGCTTTCCTCGCTCTCCCTCCTAAGCCCTGGCCTGCTCTGATCCGCTTTCCCCCTAAGCTGGCCCCTCACATCTCGTCCCTTCTCTCCTTGGACCCCTGGGTCCAGACCAGGAAATCCACGGGCTGCCCAGGGCTCCCAACCACCTTGCTACCTCCTCTGGAACCACGTGCCTTTCCTGGTGCTTTCTGTCCCCCTCCCCCAGGTGCACCCCACTCCCACCCAGTGTCGCCACTGGCCCACCCATCTAACTCTTCCTGGTCAGGCTCACTTCCCCCAAGGAACCTTCTCTGACGGGTCGGAAAGGCCTCCAGAGTGTTTTCCTCTGCACTCTACAGCAATCCGCAGGCCCTGGCAGATGAGCATGCCCAGGTGTCTGAGCCACGTCTGCCATTTAGGTTTTCAAAGTCTCACTTCCACTCCTGCATTCTGCGCAGATGACAAGATTCAGGTAGATGGTGGCCCTGCCTCGAGGCTCCCCACAGCAGCCAGCACGTGCTCAAACACACACCTCGGCACCCCGTTTTCTCACATGCTGGCTGCCGTGCACCAGGGGCATTCTGTGTTCTCTCTCTGAGATCATTTCCAGGAGCTGTTGATTCTATGAACATTCCAGCGGCCCAAGAAATAGAGCAACAAACATAAGGAAGAGCAGTGGGATCGGAAATGAAGAATGGGTGAAGGCTCAAGTCTGGACCTCCAAGAAAGCCTGGGACACCCCCCACCTTGGCCCTCTCCTCAGTGTACAACTTGTTGGCATCGTGGGTTGCCTTGGCCATCCGTGGACCTTAGCTGAGGTCTCAGGTAGTGACGTCTGTGAAGCTAAGTGAAGGCAGGGTCCACTTCTGGGAGAGGGACCCTGCGCTGAAAGCAGTGGTCTAGCTGGGGTAGGTATGTGGCGGCAAGGCTGCTAATCCCGACCCTCCAGGCCAGCTGGCTAGGCAAGCAAAGAGCCCAATGGAGAGCCAGCCTGCCCTGGACTTCCTTTGCCAGCATGTGCATGTGCGTGCATGTGCGTGCACGTGTGTGCACGTGTGTAAATACACGCACATGCGTGCATGTGGCTGGAGAGCCCCGGATGCAGCGAGGAAGGCTCCAGGCCCGGCAGAGGCATATGGCGGCTACAACTCAGCCTCCTGGTTTTCCAAAGCGAGAAGCCACAGCCCCCGTGCCCAGGAGCAGGCAGGGGCACGCCTGTGTCTTGCCACAAGCCCGCCCCTCCTCTAAAATCCTTCTGCGGGCTCTGGCCTGCTTGCTTCTCTCCAGGTGCCCTCGCTTCATGGTCATCAGGCCGATCAGGAGTGCAGCGCGTGGGAGCCAGGGACTGGACGAGACGGGGCTCCCCTAAGGCGTCCTTCTGCACAGCCTACTGCTCTGTAGCCCGCAGGACACACGCGAGCGTCTTCACCTGAGCCTCACAACTGTACCGAAAGAAGAGCCAGTAGACGTGGGGGAAACGCTGGTCCTGGGACCCCGGCTGAGCCCCTTATGGATTGTGTGACTTAGAGCCAAGTTGACCTGTCTGTCAACTCTGTTAAGTTGACCTCCATGTCCTTCAGTGAAATGAGGAGATTAATATCTGTTGAAGAACTTTCATCCTTTGGTTTATGAAATAAAGTAGGTAAAACGTGAAACACAATTCATAGAGGGTGTGTAAGCCCCTCTCCCCTCCAAAGAGGGCAATGGGCTGGCCCAGGGTCACAGGGAACACCTCCCCTGCCTGTCTACAAGAGCTCTCTTTGCCCAGCTTTCCCGCCGGGAGGCTGGCGCTAAGCAGACCTGCCTAAGCTCTGAGACTAAGCCAGGAGGAGGCTGGAGGAAGCAGCCTTTTTCCTATTCTACTTTTCGCTTCCAGGGGCCCCCAGACCAGCATATCCCCAGATCAGAACCAAGGCGATGGAGACAGGGTAGCCTGGGCCTTCTCAGAAACGTGTTTTCCCGTGTTTGGGGCAGGAGCGATATTGCTAACAAACAAATAAATGAGTATCTGTCTGGTTAGGGTGGCTGTGGAGAGCTCTGTTGAAAGGAGATTTTTGCCTATGAGTTTCTTGAGCTGCCTAGCTGACAAAATGGCTTAAGGACAAACATGAGGATTGCCAGCTGAGCCTGGAGTCACGGCCAGGCAGAAGACCCACGGCTGCCGGCTCTCGTTTTCACGGGAGAAGAGTCGGGGGCGTGGAGAGCCCGGGAGCGGATCCAGTGGCAGATTGGGGCCATGGCTCTCCCGGTGGCTACCCAAGCCAAGATACCTCCTCACTAAGGCTCTGACTTGAAATGGAGCCTGAGCTCGCAGCCGCTCTCACCCTTGACAGGCTCTGCCATCTTGACGGCTTGGCCAAGGGTCTTCGCAGGAAACTCTGATTCCTGGGCTCTGGCCGACTCCTGCGTCTGCAGAGCTGGAGCTGTCCTCTCTAAGCAGAGGCTCCTCTCCACGGGCCATGTCGTCTCTGTGTGCACAGCATTTGGGAACCAAGGGAGGGCCCTTGAGATCTGCTCCACTTCCCCGTTTGACAGTTGAGGAAAATGGGAGCTGAGCCATTGGGTTAAATACCTGGCACAAAGCAGACTCGCTAAGGTGTAGGTGAAGCCAGCTTTAGACTCTGGAGCTAGAGGCAGCGGGAGCTCCCTTTCCAGTGACTGGGGTCCCCACGATGACAGGAGAGGGGCAAAGGGAGTCAGAAGCAGACTTAGCAGTGGCTTTTCAGCCTCCCAGTTGGGAGAAAACTACCCTCTGAAGTTTTCTTTGTGAGAGGAAAAAATAAGAACCTGCGATTCAGCAGGGAATACAATTTTAAAAATAAGCCTTGGGGCCTGTGTGCTTTAATGCCAGCTCCTCTGGGATCCTCGGCCCCAGCTCGGGAGCACAATGGCCTTTCTTGTTATGAATGAGTGTGAAGTGCCAGTAGAGGAAATAGGAAGCCCCCAATGCAGTCTGAATGGACCTGTGAAAAGGGATAATAAAAGTTGTCCTGGATTTCCCTTAGCACCAGGTGTTTCCGCCGGGATTTCCATTCATTCAGGCTGGGGATTGCCAATGCCAAACCTTCCCCCACCCCCTGACCCCTTGGCCTCTCATCCCACTGCATCCACTGAGGGCCACTTGGGGCCCGGAGCTCCCGGGACCCTGCGAGAGGGATTTGCTGACCCCTGTGGCCTGAGCTCTGTGGAATTTGTAATAAAGTAAAGGGGAGAGGGGGGGTTGCAAGATTGCCACCCCCCCCATGTCTGCTTCTCCCCGTCTCAGTAGTCGAAGCTCACGAGAAGGTGCACGTGGAGGCAGATGGCCGTGGGCAGCGGCTGGGGACTCGGACCTCCCTGCCCCGCGGCGGGCAGGACTGGGGCTCGAGGCTGAGCCTTAAAACAGGCTGGTGAAGGGCAGGCGCCTCCCCGGTGACGGGGGAATAAGCTGTCGTTTCAGCGGGTTCCAGCGTGGAGTGTCCTGACGGAAGAGACACTCCTGAAAGGCGATTCCACAACTCGTGAACTCACAGCGCGCAGCGACCAGATTTATGAAATCAACACCGAGGACTGCGTCCCTGTCCCAGGAGAATGCCTCGGGCACTCCTGGGGAAAACAGCTCCCCTAAAAACAGATCAGTAACCCCTTCCATTCAAACAGCACTTCCCAGTTTATTCTGAAGTCCTTTCACACACAGTATTTTATTAGATCCTCGCAAGAACCCAGAGGCAGGCAGAGCAAAAGTTGTCACCTCCCTTTTCAGAAGTGGGAACACTGAGACT
Source organism: Cabassous unicinctus (assembly GCA_029593785.1). Taxonomy (NCBI): domain Eukaryota; kingdom Metazoa; phylum Chordata; class Mammalia; order Cingulata; family Chlamyphoridae; genus Cabassous; species Cabassous unicinctus. The sequence goes on along the minus strand of JAQZBX010004507.1, from coordinate 15,039 downwards.
CAGAGGCCACAGGCCGGCAGAGCCAAGGGAGAGGAACTGACGTCTACCGCGTCACTTCCGTGGCCAGCTCTGCGCTGCCTGCGTTCACACTAACTTCCACAGTAGCCCGAGCAGGTAGGCGCGCTGATATTCGATTTGGAGATGTCGAAGCAGAGGTTCGGAAGGTTGGGCATGATGTCCAGGTGGCGCAGCTAGTAAGGGACAGAGCCACCAAGCTAGTCCAGGCTGAAGCATGTGAAGCCGGGGCAGGGGGCTGGGCAGGGGGATCAGTGCTGCATCCACAGCCCAGGGACCCCGAAAGGGAACAAGCGCTCCCCCCCGTAGCGCTGGTGGAGCGGGCACTCAGCGGGGCCCTGCGCCCCCAGAGTCGGGCACGGCCCCCTTTGCATCCCACTGACTGGCCACAGGCGCTCGAGAGAGCAGGGGTCACAGTGGCCATCGGCCGGCCAGGCCTGGAAGCGACGCTCGTGACTGCCCCCAATCCCACTGGCCAGGACCCCGGGACGGGCACGGCCTAAGCGCAAGTGTCCTCGTTTGCTGGGGTTGCCGCAGCAACGTGCCGCCAGCTGGTGGCTGATGACAAGGCGTGCATCCTCACAGCTCTGAAGGTTACAGGCGGCTCTGGAGACGGTAGGGAAGAGGCCGCTCCTCGCCTCCCCTGGCCCTCGGCGGTGCCTTCCCTGGCTTGAGCCGCAGCACTTCAGCCTCCCCTGTGGTCACGTGGCCGTCTCCTCTGCGCTGTGCCCCTTCTCTCCTTCTTGTAAGGACGCTAGTCACATGGGACTATTACCCTACTCCAGTAGGACCTCGTTTTAATCTAATTCCCTCTGCAATGACCTATTTCCAAATAAGGTCACAATTAAGGTACCAGGGGTCAAGTCTCGAGCACATCATTTTAGGAGACATAATCCAAACCCACAGCAGCAGGGACGACTGGGTCTTCCTGGGGCCCAGGGAGGGGCGGAGGGCTGGTGAACTGTGGTAGCGTCTGCGGGAACCAGCTGGAGCCCAGGTCTCCGCACACGCTGCCCGGGGCTCGTCCTGTTCTGGCCGCTGTGGCACCCAGCCTCGCAGCTCCTTGGCTCTCGGGCAGGCCTGTTGGCCGAAACACACCGTGAAAGGAAGACTCTCCACTCTGCGGCGCCTCTGGCTCTAACGCCATGTGGCTAGGGCAATACATCTGAGAATCAGCAGCTCTAAAGGCGGTCGTTTTCTTTTCCCATCAGAGGCCCCCAGGCCCCTTGAAAACTCGCCCAGCCCAGGTGCTGGTTCTGAGGTCTGAGGCTCGGCAAACGCCGCACGGCCAGCGCCACAATCCTCGTGCCCATCCCCACCCCACCCTCCACCAAGGGGCCCCGAGCCTTGACTGAGGCCGTCACATCACACGTGACGCTCGGGGCGCGCGGACGCCTCAGCCTCCCTCGCTCTGCCCGTGTGAGTGTCGTCCGCTGCTGGGGAAGCCACTGCGCGGCCAAGCTTGAGTTCTAGGCATTTTAATAGAGCAGAGTCACAGCCACAAAAAGGCTGCCGCGCCTCTATGAGGACTTGCCGCCATGGCAGAGGGAAGCTTTGTTTTCTGGAAAGTTCTTGATCTGGAAAACATAAACTGCTTGGCTTTTATATGATAGATGGTTTACATCCCACGTTAGCTGAATGGTGGAGGAATCCTGGAGCGGCCGTGCCTCTGCTCCTGGTTAGGGGATGTCTCAGCTCACCAGGCTCTGTGACAGATGCCACACAGGGAGTGGGCTTAAATGGCGGAGACTCACTGGCTCATGGTTTTGAGGCCAGGAGGTGTCGGCAGGGCGAGGCTCCCCGCCCATCGTCTAGCATTCTGGGGCTGGCTTGCCAGCAGTCTTGGGGCCCTTGGCTGCTTCTGTGCCTCACGTCGCATGGCAGAGTCCTCTCCTCCTAATGGCCTCTCCTTTCTCTTCAGGGCAGCTTCCAGCTCCGTCCCTGGCTTTCTTCTACTCTGTCTGGATTTCTTCTGCTTATAAAGAGCTCCAGTAACCCCGATTAAGGCCCACCCTGGTTTAGCTGGGCTGCCCCTTAACTGAAATTAGCATCTGCAAAAGGTCCCGTTTACAGCGGGCTCCCACCGTCAGGGATGTGGATTAACTCGTCTACCACAGGGGGTTCAGGCACCTCACATTACAAGGGAGAAGGGCACCTCCTTCAGAAAGCCTGTGTCGACCTCCAGCCCTGGTGAACGCTGCCTTCTCTGAGCGCCGGCTGCTTGGGGTGATAATTACCTTATATATGGAGAGCCGACCTCCATGTTCACAAGGAGCTTATTACCTGGGAACATCCCACCCCGCAGCAGCCCTGTGGTGGTGGAAGAGCCCCCACCTGCGAACCCTAAATCCTACCACCTCTACCCTTGGCTGCTCGTAGCCTTTCCTACGAGAGGTCCATCAGCCAAGCGGTGAGCATTGACAAGGACGTGCTGGGAGCAGAGCAGGCCTCTTGGTTAAACTGTTTGCAGTACAAGTTCTGACTGTGGACAGTCCAGGGGTCTGGCTGGGATCTTTATCAGTAGCTTAAGGCCTTTGGGAATCAGCAGAGAAATGCATAAGGACATCCAAGATAATGTACATTTTCAGTTCCCCGGGCAGGATGATGATGATGATGATGGTAATTGATGATGATGATGCCTCACATGGATAAACAGCTTCAGAGGGAATGAAGAACTATGTAGTTTTACATTTGTTCTAGCAGTGAAATTGTGTAAGAAGGATCTCTATTATTCTACAGATAAGAAAAACGAGGCTCACAGGAGTGTGTGGGTTTCAGATCTCCTATCTACCAAGCGGCAGAGACGGGCTTTTGCTTTCTTGGCAAGGAAGCCAGGTCTGCAAGGCACTGCCTGACACCTCGCCCATCTGACTCCAAGCCGGCCGGATGCTATTGTCCAGCTGGGGAGATCTGCTGGGCTCTGAAACACCACAAGGACTGGGTGGCTTTAGTTTCTCTTGCAACAAATATGGGAAGCCCGATCCTCCTCCTACTCCTTGGGAAACCGAGTGGGCCCAGGGCCTCTGCCAGACCCTCTTCCCTCCTCCATCTCTCATTCTGCACCTGTGTACTGGGCTCAGCCTGCCAGACCCCAAGTAGCTGAGCGGTGTGGGAGCAAACACGCCGAGCGGGATGCAAAGAACACACTTAGCATGTGTGACCTTAGTGGAGAAGCTTCCTCTTTGGTCTTCCACATCCTCATGTGTAACGTAAGGGAACTGGATTAGATGTCCTTTTGTTTCTCTTCCAGTTCTATTACCAAGTGGTTCTAAAATGCTCCAGCCCCTGCTGGCCTCTGCCCTTTGGGGTCCACTTGCACCCTCCAGAGCCCACCCTGCAGAGGCTGCTGAGATGCCATCTCCTTGGGAAGAAGAGGGAAATCAGGAGCAGCTGCCACCTGCAGCCAGGAAGGCTGCCGTGTCTGCTCTAGCTGTCCAAACCCCAGCCTACCTTCAGGTCAACACCCCGCTGCAAAACGGCAAGTTCCAGGAGCCGTGGCCTCTTCCCTCCCACCTCTATCCTTGCTGGCCTCGGGTCCAGCACAGGAGGACCCCTCCGTGCTTCCCAGCTCTCTCCCACCTCTAGGGCACCCCCTTCCCCCACTCTTCCACTGCCAAACCACATCACTTGCAGTTTCACAATTTCCAAACCAAGCTCAGACTCTCACCTTCCAGAAAGCCTCCACGGCACAAAGCAGGACGGCCCCGCCCTCTGCCCCTCCCACGTTCCACCTGGGCAAGAATTCACAGCCCTCTGTGTATGCCCATGGTGGCCATGGACTTCTCTCTGATTCTCTGCTTCTTGGAAGAGTGTGGAAGGGAGGTTTGGGAGAACTGACCAGACAGGGATCACCAGGATTTGTGGAGCTTTGCTCCTGAGTTTCTGACTCGGGTCAGAGTTACCGCCAGGCCTAGAAGGTGAGTGACTCCGTAACAGAGCAGCGGTGCCAGCACTGAGGAGTCTGTCTGTGCAGCGGTCTAATCCTGGCAGAAGGAGCAACAGCGCTGCTGGAGGGAGGACCAGAATGTGACTATCAGCTAGACAGCTGCTTTTGTGCCTCAGGGGATCGGGAAGGGGAAAAGGGTAGAGACGGCCAGAAAAAACACCGAGAGGGAGATTGTCATGCCCAGAATAGTGGAAAAGGCAAACATCCCGTTTAGTGTGTACAGCCAAGAGCTCTGTCCTGGCCCTGCCAGGGCAGGGAGGACATGAGAGGGGCAAGCCCCTGCCCGTCCCTCTCTCTGCATCTGTCTTTCTCCCCACCTTGTTCACATTCTCCATAACAGTTATCACGACCTGAGACTGTCTTGTTTCCTATTTATTCACCGTTTTGCCTTCTTCTCATTTAAAGGAAGCTCCGTGGGAACAGACACTTGTTTGTCTTGTCCATCGCTGTGTTCCCAGAGCCTCGAAGGGCGCCGGTCGGCATGCAACGAATGAATTGTTGAATGAAGAAATAAATCCTCATTATCATTATCCCCAATTTACATGTAACAGAAATGGAGGCTCAGAGAGCTTAAGTCACTTGCCCATGACACACAGCTGCTAACAGACGCAAGGCGCCTTCCCAGGTCTTGGGGCTCCTGGTCTATTAATCACTTCGTGTACCTCACACGTGACTTCCCTCCTTGCCCCTGAGAGCAGGACAAGTCCGAGTCAGACGGCTTCTCCTCCTGAAAGCCTTCTCAGCTCTCCTGAGCCCACAGAGTCTGAGGGGCTGCCACATGCGTGGTGAGGGACGCGCCATCTTACTTTCCTCTCTGCTTTGCTCAGTAAACGTTTGCTGAAGGTCAACATGCCCGAATGGAGTCCTGGGTGGATTTTACTGGCCGCCCCTGACTGTCAGCACCTCTGGCAGGGCCTGTCTCACCCACCCACCCCAGCTCCCAGAGCCCCGCGAGGAGCTGTGTGGAGCAGAGCGCAGCCGGCTGCTCCCCCTGCGGCACCGCTCTCACCCGCTGGTCTCCTTCTACAGAAGGTCCTCTGCTGGCCTCACGGCCTGCTTCCCTTGACAGCAGATTCCCAGTTCCCTGCAGGCCCGTGTCAGAGCTAATGCCTGCTCCTAGGGAAGTGCAGGGAGAAGGTTGCTTCCCCAACTGTTTCTCTTTCCAGGGAGTGGAAACAGGAGGTAGTTTGCTGGGGTCCAGTCAGGCCTGACTTCTGTTCCAGGATGGTAGGAGTAGATTTGTGAAGACTCGTGGCCGAGGGGCTGCCCCCACCCCCACCCGCCTCTCCCTCCCCACCCCAGCCCACCGCATAGGTTCTGCCTATGAGCTCTGCTCTCCTTGTGAATAGGGGCTGCTCTTTCCCCCCTCCCACCACTCCAGGAAACACTGTAAACCTGCCCATCCGGTCAGCAGAGGCCCCGATCTGGAGGGGCTCACACCTCAGACGCCATGTGGAAATAGATCTGCGTTCTAATCCCAGAGCTGCCACTTTCAAGGACCAGTGACTTCCATTCTTTGAGCCTCAATTTTTCCCTCTTTAATGGAAATAATCCACACCTCACAGGGTTGTCGGGAAAGCTAGCAATAGAGTATGAAAAATGCTTTCTGAGCACAGAGTCTTCTTCTGAAGAGGAGCTAATATTCCTAGCCTGGAAGGGTGGTGATGAGGATTGAATGGGACATCCCGAGGGCACGACCTGGGCACCCGGGATGCCCCTGGCCCTCTTCTAGGTGGTTTGGGGGAGCACATCCTACGCTTCCTTCCCTCAAGTGGCTGGGGAAAGGGGAGCTAAGAGGGCTTCGGCACCTAGTACTTGTCAGTGCATTTAGTACGTCATCCCATGTGTTCTCCTGAGAATTTAGGGCTTAGTGGAAAGATCTTTGATTTTGGAGTCTGACAGTACTGACTTTAAATCTGTATTTTATCACTAATTAGCTGTGCAACTTTGGGAAAATTACTGACTCTCTCTGATCCTCTCTTTCCTCATTTACAAAATAGGGTCGAAAGGGAAAGCTCCACAAGAAGAGGCATCGTTTGCCATGGGCTTGGAAGGATGGGTAAGAGATGGAGAAATGAGAAGAGAAGAGAGGCTGTGCTGGGGGCGAGCTGGAGATGGCGTTGAGGGGGGCGAGCAGCAGCCCTGCAGATCTGAGCACACGGGAGGCATCAGGTTGGGGAGGGTCTTGGCTGCCAGGCTGAGCTGCAGGTGAGAGGGAACCCCTTGAGGCTGGTGGGGCAAGGAAGCGAACGGCACCAAGTGTTCGGCCTGTGTGCAAAGTGACTTCAAGGTCTCGCGGGTCGTGTCAGCAGCTTCCCACCTCCAGCAGCTGTGGGGAAGAGCCCATTCTTGGCGTGGGGTACGGGCCAGGCTGTCTCAGGTTCTTTCAGCCTCTATGCAGGTATCTATGGCTTGGACATGGACTTGGCTGATGGAGCATTTTCTCATTCCTTCCATACTGATGCCAAAAGAAGCAGGGAAAAGTGGCTGAAAGTTCTTCCCCTGAGAATGTGCAATGAGAGGTTATGAGGAGTCAGCGGCAGAGTCTCCTTAGTCAGGATAGAAATACCCGCTCTGGGATCGTGCTGAGAGCATGGCAGGAGACGAGTCTGGACGAGCTGGAAGGGCCTAAGGCCGCGGGATCTATGGACATCGTGTGCCTAGAAGAGCAGACCTGCAGGCAGCCAGGCCGGAGCCAGCTTAGGTGGGGGAACCGGGGGATAGACTCAAACCCTTACGAGCTTTAACTTGCCACTGTGCATGATGACAGCGCCCTCTCGGGGCCATCGTGAGGACCGCGTGACAAGAGCACGTGAGCACTGCCAGACAGCCTCCCCCGAGGCGCTGGAGCCACGTGAGCCAGGTGCGCACACCAAGGGGAAACGTGGGGTCAGGTGGAAACCAAGGTCTGAGGTCTACCATCAGCAAGAGCAGGGAGGAGGTGGGGGCCCAGGAGACATCCCAGGCCAGGAACCCCCTAAGGGAACATGACACCAGGCCCGGGGCAGAGACGGCTTGTGCTCGTCTTCCAAGACACAGAGCGGATCGTGGTAAAATAAAATAAAAATAAAAGAGGCCACACGCTGGGCCCAGCAGCCAACCTGCTTCTAGGACAGAGGCTCCTCCGCTCGGGGCACGTCGTCATTATCGTTTAGAGTCGAGGGCAGCTGATCTCTCCACCGTGGAGAAGGGTGGACATCGTGGACGGCGCCAAGTCCACCTTGTTTGGAAACCAAGATAGTGGACACTTTTTCCTTTTTGTTTTCACGAATTTTGATTAATAGGATCACAGATTTCTGTCTGAACCCAGAGCAGCTTGCAATGGCCTTTAACATGCTTGAAAGTGACTCGTTGTAATGAATATGCACAATAAACATTGCCTCACTCTGCTCACCCTTCCTGCCGTGGAACTCCATGCAGTGTTTAAGCAGGGACTTTGCGGAGCTTAGATTTGGGGAGATTTAGTGGAATGAGCACTGGACCCAGAGTCATAGGGTTGATCGAATCCTGACAGCAAGCCTCACTAGGTCCACAGTTTTAGATGAGTTATTTAACCCTGTGGGCATTAGTTTATCATTTATAAAATGGGATCGTGATACTATAAACACAGGGGAGTGTCCAGATCAAATGGGATGGGCATGAAAGTGCTTTACATTCTGTAACGTGCTATAGAAATGGGAAGTAGTGTCATTTTTGACTGGTAGGATTAATTTTCTGGGCCTGAAGAATCTCTTGCACAAAGTCATCATCCGCTGGCCTTCCCTGCTGTCTCCCCGTCTTCCCTGGGTAGGAGGGAAGGTGGACTGCCAGGAATGCCGCTCCGTAGCAGGCCGCTGGCTCGTCCGGTCCCAGGTGAGGCCTGCACTCTTGGGCAGGGATCTGGAGGGAGCGTCCAGGTTGCTGGCTCCACTCCTTCCCACTTAGAGGCTGATACGCTGGCCTCGTGCTGTGCATGCGTGAGGAGGCTCTGACGAGGCAGGAGCCAGGGGGATTTGGAGAAGGCTGAATGCAGATATTCCATCAGGCCTCTCTGGGGTTGCAAAGCTCATCTGGGGAGGTGGACCCCGTGGCTCAGAGGCTTCTGCTGTTGCTGGCTCTGTGGAGTGGCAGTGGTGAGCAGTGGTGGGAAAAAGCTAGACAGGGAACTGGAAAGCTTGGGTTCTCACTTCGGCCCTTCGGTTCCCTTGCTCTGCAGACTCGTGAGCCACATCTTCTCTCTGAGCCTCGGTTTTTGGCCTAGAATGATCTCTGAGATCCTTACTAGCTCTGAAATGTTAGCTCTGAAAAGTAAATTCTTGCCTTTGAAATTAAAGATCTATTGCAGCCCCCTTATTCTTAGATCTATCTCAGAATTTAGTGCTACCAGTAAACAAGAAGAGTATTTACCAGGTGGTTTTCTGTCCTCCCCTCTGTCCCACTGAATAATCCCAAGTCCCCATCATCCCAAGCCTGCCTTCTCTGTCCCTCCTGATCCTGGCACGACCTCTGGCACCCTCTTACCACCCAGGCCTTTCCTACAGACTAGACGATGTAGGCGTGGAAGGAAGCCAGGCGCCACCAGTCCCTAGCGCTCCCTCAGGGCTGCTCGATGGGGGCACTCCTGATGCAGTGCCCCTCTTACACTGCTCCCCAACTTTTTGTTTAACCAAAGAGGCAGGTCTAATGGTGGGCACTTTACTTCTTTCAGTTAGAGGTTGGCTGAAAAGTGACAGACGGGGTGGGGGGTCGCCAAGACCTCCCAGGGCCCCGGGTCAGCACCCCAGGTGAGCTCCCTTCCACCTCGTGAGAGCGAACGCGGTGATGCGATGCCCAGAGCAGGTAACGTCGCAGACTTTGCGCGGAGTGAGGGCTCCCGGCGTCACAGCTGGGTCTGCTGCAGGCAGCCTTGCAAAGGCGGCGCCCTGGGCTGGGCACGTTGTAATACGAGTCCCTTAGAGCCCAAAGGCACTGCCGTTTGTGCGGCCCCCTTCACAGTGGGGAGGCCGAGACCAGCGTCAAGGGCTGCCTGGGCCACGCCTGCCCTGGCGCGTGCGCGGCACCGCCGGGTAGAGACTGGGCGGAGACAGGGGCGCCTTCCCTTCCCTTCCCTGCACGGCGCCGAGCGGGGCCCTTCAGCTCACCCGGGGAGCCAGCGCGGCTGCCTGGGACCTGAGCACGCGCGCTCCACGCACGCACACTGCACACTCCACACGCGCGCTCCACGCACGCACACTGCACACTCCACACACGCGCGCGCTCTCTCCGCGCACTCCTGGCGCCGTGTGCAGGGCCGTGTGCACAGGCCCAGGGCGCAGCGAATGGGGCTGCAGGAGAGGTTCGTGTTCATGGGCCCGGCCTGGGTGGGTGCCAGCCCCCTCCCCCAGCACTCCCATTCTGGCCATTGTGCCGATCTTATCTCCTTGTTTATCCACTTGCCGTGTGCGTGGGCTCTGTGAAGGTCAGGGTTTGACAGGAAGCCGCTTGCTGTCCTACTGTACTAAGCAGCTCCATTCCACACAATAGAATCCCAGCAAAAACCCTCAGCACCCCATCTGCTGGGGAAACCGTGGGGATTCCATTTCTTATTGTTTCTTTTAGAGGCTGACTCCTGTATTTACAGTCGGAGGGGTGCGTGCCTGTGTGTGTGTCCAGCAGGATATCAAGCCTGGCTTTTCCCTTTCCCAGTTCTGCATCTGAACCTCAGTGTGGATCAGGGTGCCGAGCGTCTCCAGATAACGGGCCTACCTAAAGTGGGAGGGGGGGTGCAGTCAGGACCCTGCCCCTGGAGGGTTCGCCCGGGTTTCCCTGCAATCAGAAGAAAGTTGAAGTATTTATTTTCAGACCAAGATTTACTCAACAGTAGAACAAAAAGCTCAGCATTGAAGCAGGCTCCGAGACCCCTATGGAGGGAATAGAAGATCAAAGGGGGTCCAGGCCAGCAGAGTTTCTCTCTATCCCTGTTACGGAGCATCTTCTCAGGTGGTTCCCATGCCTCTGGGAGTTCTCAAGAACCCCCTAGCACCTGGCTAAATCTCATAGATGCCCCCCAGCCTCAGCTGCCCCCCTTCTCAGCACAGAGAAGAATCAACCAGACAGCAGTCAGGTGAGCCTGAGCTCTCATGGGGAGCGACCTCCTTCAGAACTGAGCCTGGGACCACCTGAGTCAGGTGGCTAGAGCCTGGCCAGGAGACCCGGAGGGCACACAGGCCTCTCTAGCCTGGCACCTGGCACGGGGTGAAGGACAAGGTGCCCACACACGCAAACTCTTAAGGATGTTTATAAGCTTGCAGCCCCTTTGGATGCAATTCTAGGTGCAATAGGAGCCCAGAGCCCTTGGGGTAGGATCTCCCGATTACTTTTATGCCTTGAAAATGTCCTAAACACAGATGGGTTTAGGCCCTTTTGACAAATGTAACCAAATCAGCCAGTGAAACAACTTGTCACATCACCCATAAGATAAAGTTAGTGTGTACGGAGAGTGTCAAGGACTTTCCTTACTTTCTCTGATTCTCATACTGGGAAGGAGTAGAAAGCTACTACACCTGGATGTTAGAGCACAGATTGCAGAGAACATGGATAGCTGCTCCAAGCCACAGAGCCTACCTGCCATGGGATGGAAGCTGCTGAGGCCCTTTTCCCACTCCACAGTAAGGCCGTAATGGGCCTATCAAGGAATCCAGAGAAGCCGGGAGCAGAAAGAGGTGGGATTTGTTGGGCCCCAGAAAGGAGCACCTGGAAGCTACTTTAGACATCATCCGGTCCATCCACTTCTTCACTTTACAGGAGAGAAGAGTGAGAATAAGGAAGTCAGGCAAGGTGCTTGAGGCTAGTTTACAGCAGAACTTCAAGGGCAGGTTGGCCTGCTCCCCCAACCCACAGTGAGGGGCACAGAAGAGAGTGTCCCCCCCCAAAAGCCCAGGTGAGAAGGGCGTGGCAGCTGTGCAACCTGGAAGCCAAGGAACCAAGAGAAGGTAGACACAGGGCTCTGGGCAAATGGTTGAGCCCAGGTTATTTTAGGGGTCCAAGCACATTGTAGTCTCAAAATGTCGTTAGAAGGCAGTTCCGGTTTTCTGGGGGGATATTTCAAAGTTCCATAAAGCGCTGGAGTCGACGGTCCTGACTTCTCTTAAAGTAAGTAGAACTGGAGGTCCTGGGGGGTCGGGTGGGGTTGGTGCTGAATTCTTGATTCTAAGAAGCAGCTCTGAATTACAAAGCCTTCCATTCCGCTTGCAGAGAACCGACCTGTTGCGAGACAAACACCAGCCAATCCATGGAACCAAACAGGTGGAAGAGTTTAACAGTTTTCCAGCCAATCCGAATATTCTAGGCTCTTGCTGCTGACAGGGCGCTAAGTCCAACCTCAAACCGATGCTTGAACCTAAATCCACTGCAGAGACTAAAGCCTCTGTTTTGGCTGAAGGCTCTTGGTGTCTTATGGATGACACCATTTCCACCTTGTTTCAGCCTCTTTCAGGGTCTCCCCGTGCACGGAGACCGGGAAAGCTGTGCTGCCTGGCGAGCTGTCTCGTGGGCTGTTTAGTGGCAGAGGAAATGATTTACCTACAATCCAGGCTTGACCGTAGGACGAGGGAGAGCTAGAATTGTGATCCCTAAGCGTGGTCGTGGACTGGTTCTCCTGGCTGAAGGCGAGAAGGTCGTGAGCTCACCAAGCGCCGCGGCCTCCTCAGGACCTCAGTCGTGTCGCAGCAGTCCCTGTCCAGAATTCTCATGCCAGCCTCCATCTGTTGTGCTCCGTTTCCCCTCGTCCTGCTCCACGGCCTTTGAACCTGGTGTTCGCGATGCAGCAGATCGAATTACTTCCCCAGGACGCAGGCCCTCTGTTATTCCTATTTCTCGTCCACCTGCCGCCAAGTTGCTTCCGTGGGCATCTCTGGGCGTGGGGGACAGGGTGGGGATGGCACAGGACAAGGTCAGCCGAATTTAAACATGGACAGATTAAACTTGACACTGTCTGAAAGGTCTGGATAAACCTAGATCTCATAAAGAGTAATAAAGAGCACATCCTAGTTTATTGGGCTTACAAGGAAAGACCCTGTTTCCGTAAAATACATGCAAAAACCAGGAAACTCCCCCAAAACACACTTGAAACCCTGTAAAGAACCAGACACCCATTGTGCAATTTGCTAATATTAGCCAAATTTTCAGGATTGTTTTTCAATGTTATTCGTGTTGCTGATGTTATCTGAGATTTGGGCCGAGTCTCTGTGTAGAAGGAGAGAGATTTACGGCGAAGCTAAGGAAGGCGAGGTCTCAGGGCCCCTACTGCGACGAGCCGGAGCAGTATATTCACGTGGTCATGTGCGTTTGTGAGATTTGCAAAATCAAGATATTCTGATCGCAAGTTGATCAAGGCTGTTGTTCCTTTCCACCAACTTTCCCTCCATCACACTTGTCCTTCTATTGGATGACAATGGAGAGGCCACGGCCATTTTGGGGACTTGACTTTTGGGACGCTGAGCTGAAGGTTCATTCAGTTCTGTTTGTGGCATATGTTTGTCCACTTCAGTCACTTCCATGTGGAGTTAGATGCTGCTGACCGCCTGGTGTAGAAATGGCTGCCAGGCGCACAGCCCTAATCCCCGCCTTGCTGACTCAGCGGCACTGCAAGAGGAGCCGCCAACCCAGAAGTCCTGCCTACCCATGTCTTGGGGCTCCCAGTGCTGCAAGCATGAAGCACGTGTTGGAGAAGCAAGATTTGAAATGTAAAGACTGAAGCTTGTCTGAATTATTTTTCTGGTTTCATGATACTGGTGGAATTTTCCAGCATTTAAAAATGTTATTTGTTGTGATTTACCTTCTCATTCCAAATAAATACTTTTGTGCCTATGACGCATTCCCCCTCTTGTGTTCTTTTCCTTTAAGAGGCCCCCACAAAAACCTGGGTCTTCCCTGTTTGTGCGAAAGGTAACATGGCAACTGTGTTAGAGCACACTTACGCTGTTTTCCATTGTGATTAGAAATAGCGTGGCGGTGAAAAGGACCTACCGTGTCCTGAGCTCAGTACACCCAGTGAAACCGCTCCCTGGCTGGCGTGGGCAGCGCCGTCGAGTTACACGGCTCCTGCTGCTATTTGCGGGGACAGAGCCCTCGGCCTGGGGTGGAGTGTGGCTTTGTCCTGAGAGTGCTGGCCTCCGGGCCGCGTCGGGGCCACAGTCGAAGGCGGTCACAGGAAGCGCCTAATTATTCTTGTCAATAATGAGATGCTCGCTTGCTGCCAGTGGCTTTAGAACCGAGGTCACCTGCCCTGGCGGCCTGGAGCCGTCCTGGCACTCGCACGGGCTGCTGTGCCAGGAGCTTCCGAGTTCACGCCTTCTGGGAGACCAGCTTGGTGGAATTTCATTCCGTTTCCTCCAAGCTCCTGCTTGGCCAGGGTAAAACAGGTGGGGCTTTCAACAAGAAAGGCTCCTGGAGGTGAACTTTGGGCTCAGGAGCCTCGCCCTGCGGAGGAGGAGCCGTGCACAGGCCTCCGCCTCACCTGCGCCTGCTGGGACGGCTCCTGCCACTCCTGCCTCTGCCGGCAGAGGGCGAGACAGGCCCGCCTGAGGGAGGGACGCGGCTGCCAGGCGGCTTCCCGGGCTCACCTGGCCAGCTCAGCAGACGCCCCGAGGCACCACATCCGCGGAGGAGGCAGCTCCACCTGGGAGCCCTGGGCCCGGGGCTTGGCCGTGGGGCGCTCTGGAGAGCCGGCCCGGCCCGCAGGTCCGCTCCAGAGGGGCTGGAAGGCGTCTGGGAAGACAACTCACCCGTCCCGTCTAACCTCCCAAAGACCCGTGAGAGGCCCTTGCGTGGGATTGCCTGGCAAAACACAGAAAGCCCCGCTGAGTCTAAATTTCAGATAAATAATGTATTTTTTTCATATAAGAATGTCCCAAATATTGCGTGGGACATTCTTATACTTTTAAAAGTATGCATTGCTTATCCAAAATTCAAATTTAGCTGGGTCTCTGGTATTTTCATTTCTGAAATCTCTGCCGCCCAACTCTCCTGGATGCTGACAGAAGAGTCTAACCCAGGACAGACCAAAAGCAGGGTTCATCTCCCTCCCTTCGGCTCCTTCTCCCCGAAAGCTTTGGGTAGGACCTGCGTTGTTAGCTCTGCTCTCATCTGAGCCCTTCGTGTCGGAAAGCGCGCAGGAGTCAGGGGCGAGGAGGGCCTCTGCGCACAGCTGTGTGCCTCTTCTCCCTTTCCCGTGCCTGACGCGTGGCAGCCCACGAGGGACTTGGCTTCCTCGGCCTCGTGTGGTCCTTTCAGTAAGCTCAGCAGGCCAGGGCTTAAAGAGGGGCTCTAACTGGGCCGCCTTAAGGGGTGGCTATGGGCAGGGACACATGGGGAGACTGAGCGAGCCCCCAGTTCACGGGGTCCTGGTCCCAGAGCCCCGTCTCCCGCTGAGTGCCGGCCCTCGGCCACCCCAGCACACGGCGGGGTCTCTGTGTGGACCCAATTGTTCGGGCGGCCCGTCCAGCAGGACACCTGGGCCCCATTGGCCTCGGCGGCGGCAGCAGCGCTTTCCTGTGCGGCCGCCGCGGCGTGGAGGACGCTGATAACGGGAACAATGCGGCAGAGGAAAAGTGGCCAAGGAGAGGGACAATGAGCGGGCGGCAGGGACTCTCCCAGGCCGGGGCAGATCTAGGAAAGATTTGTAGGTCCCAGGGGCCGGGAGGGAGACCGCTCTCTGGAGAAGCCTGGGGTCCCGGCAAGTGGCAGGATCCCCTCCCCAGGGAGGGGGCTGGGAGGGCGGCAGCTCCTCGGCATTGCTCCAGCCCCCAGGAGACCCCCCATCCCTGCAGAGAGCAGACAGAAAATTGCTACCCGAGAAGGATGCTTGCAGCCTCCACTGGCAGGAGGACAGGAGGCCCACACCTGTGGTAAGGAGAGAGCCGCTTCCAGGTGACCCCAGCTCTGCCCCCACGAAGCCCAGGGACCTGGAACCCACCGCTCCTTGCCCAGCCTGGGAGAGGGGCTGTGTACACCCGGAGCGGCCAGCCAGTCTGCCCGCGCTCCAGGTGCACAGCCGCGGGGACAGCGGAGAGTGAGCGGAGCTTGGGCTCAGCCCAGCGTCAGACCGAGTTGGCCCAGGG